>JADIIZ010000122.1:0-32536 GCA_027604345.1 Boothiomyces sp. JEL0866 | reverse complement strand
TATAATACATTCCACCTACTTGATTTTTCGATTTCGCTGACTGGTAGAAATCGACCAATTCTATATCCAATGGATGGTGTGGGCAGCTAAAATATTCATAGTTATTTCAAATTATGCGATCCAATCTGATGTATTGCACTATCTAATGTCACCAATATCTTTTCAGTGAATTTGCGGGGCCGAAGAAACTCCAGTGAGTCAATGTCACCGAAACTGTGGTAAAATCTGACAATCAGAAAGCAATTCAAATTCCAAAGAATTTGAATTATGCGATCCAATAACACAACGGAACTTTATGGGGTTTATGTAATGAACTTTTTCCGTGTGTGATTGCCAATTAAAGGTAAATCCTGTAATTTCTGCAGAATTCGACTATTCTTTGTTTTATCGGCCATTAGGGAGCCTTTATCTCAGTTGAATTGCCCGGCCGCCGTTCCGTTTATTTAAGATTTTTGATGGAAAAATGCTTTACAAAAAAACTTGAATGTCAAAACCGGATTTAGCTACTTCAAGTCCTTCGTACAGCTTTTTCAGCCGGAAAACTTACAGCTGGGCCGATCCAATATTTTTATTGGGTGCCAAAAGACCTCTTAATATGGAGGATTTGCCTGCATTGGAAAAGGAATTTACAGCTGAAGAAATTTATAAAAAGTTTCAAATCGCTTGGCAGCATGAATTAGACTTTGGGAATTCAAAATCTGTGTCAAACTTGAGAGTTATTAGGGCTGTTTGGCGTGCTTTTAAGTATGACTATTTGTGGGGTGGGTTTTATCTGGTCCTGTTCAATACTCTAAATATTGCTTCGCCAATTGTACTGCAACTACTCTTAAATTGGCTCTCAGATTCAAATTCGTATACTGAAAACGCGAACGCTACAATTTGGAAGCCATACACAATAGCTACAGGATTGTTTACCATGCAAGTTCTCTCTTCGTGTTACTCGAATTGGCAGTATGAGCTAGCGTTTAAAACTGGATATCGACTAAGAACGGCTTTGACGATGGCTTTATATCGCAAATCGTTCACGCTCTCAGGTAAAGCAAGACAGACATACTCTGCGGGGAAAATTGTGAATATATCTATAACCGGTAAAATCATACTAATTCTAGACACGAATAGGTTGGATATGGCCAGTCAATATTTAAACATGCTTTGGGCTTCTCCCATCATGATCATTCTCGCCACTGCGATCTTATACTTTAACCTTGGAGTATCAGGTAAGGGTGTCTATTAATAGTAGCATTCTGTGGGTTTGCTTTTATTGTTTTATACATTCCATTTCAATATTATCTATCAGTTCTTTTGACTAGATTCAGAGCAGCTGCCAACAAACAAGCTGATAAGAGAATCAAAACTATACATGAAACTCTCAAAGGAATTAGAGTTATTAAAATGTACGCATGGGAAGAGTCAATATTGTCAACAATTTTTGGACTGCGGTCTACTGAATGTCGATTTGTGAGATTTTACCTCGCTTGTAGGGCTTCTACGTCGTCAATTACCCAAACTATTCCTTCATTTGCGATGATAATCACATTTACGGTATATGCAACGAGTGGAAACTTTATGGATCCTTCTGTAATCATTTCCTCCTTGGCGCTTTTCTACGCTCTAAGAATTCCAATGCTCTTTTTACCAATTGCTATCGGCTTGGCAGCAGATTCTTGGTTGGCGTTTCAAAGAATTGGGGATCTATTATTGGCGGAAGAGTTTTCGGAAATGCCAGATAAACTGGAAAAGATTGATGATATTGCCATCAAGGTTGAAAATGCATCTTTTCAATGGGAGCAAGCTATAGAAGAAGATTCTGAACCATTCAAAATTTCGAATGTAAACATCACCATTCCTAAAGGTAAATTGGTTGCAATTGTTGGTGCAGTTGGTGCGGGAAAATCATCCTTGCTTAGCGCTTTAGTTGGTGAAATGAAAAAAACCTCTGGGAATGTTACTTTTTATGGATCAATAGGATATTGTCAACAGCAAGCTTGGATACAAAATAACTCGTTGCGTGACAACATTCTGTTTGGACTACCTTACGATAAAAAAAAGTATCGCAAAGTAATTGAAACCTGTGCGTTAAAAAGGGACATTGAAATCCTTCAAGGAGGAGATACAACCGAAATTGGTGAAAATGGAATCAACTTATCAGGTGGACAAAAGCAGCGGGTTTCGATTGCTAGAGCAGTTTATAATGATACAGATACTATTTTACTTGATGACCCTCTCAGTGCCGTTGACGCACATGTCGGCCGCTATTTGTTTGAGACATGTATAAAGACATCTTTGAAAGGCAAAACCAGAGTACTTGTTACACACCAACTCCACTTCTTGAACCAAGTTGATTCAATTATTTTCATGGATAAAGGTGAAATTGTAGCTCAAGGAACATTTAAGCAACTGGTTGACGGCAGCACACTGTTCTCCAAGATGATGGAGGGTTATGTTCAAGCGGATGAAGGCAATGATGAAGAAATTAAAGAAGAAGCCCTCGTAGTAAAACCTTCAATAGAGTTGTCAGAAAAGGACAGAGTATCTTGTGAAAGTTTAAGACAAAACAAAGATAATAAGTTGACTGCAATTGAAGAAAGGGCAACTGGAGGAGTAGCAGCTTCAGTTTGGAGTAAATATTGGAAATTTGCTGGAGGTGTAAAGTCTGCGATGGTTCTACTAATTTTCCTTGCTGCGGCAAATTCCGCTCGTATTTTTACTGATCAATGGCTGGTGTATTGGCTGTCCAACAAGTATCATCTGTCAAGGGATGATTACATAAAGGATTACTACTATTTGGGGTTCAGCCAGCTGGTTCTAAATGTTTTGTATGGGCTGTCCATTGCTTCATTTGGGGCCAGATCTTCAAGGAAAATCCACAATTTAGCAATAACCAAAATCTTTTCCTGCACATTGTCCTTTTTCGATAGTACACCATTGGGTAGAATAACTAGTAGATTTAGCAGAGATGTAGACACTCTTGACACTCTTATGCCCGAATCACTGCGAGCATTTATTTGGACGCTTTCGCTTTGCATCTCAAACATTATTCTTATTGGCACCTATCTTCCATGGTTTTTACTACCTGCAGTCTTACTTATGTTCTTGTTTTATTATCTCCAGCAATTTTACTTGAAAACAGCGCTGGAATTGAAAAGAATTGATTCCATTTCACGATCTCCGTTGATTGCTCAAATATCTGAGACACTCAATGGGCTTGTAACTATTAGAGCTTACCAGGCTATGGATAGGTTCAAGACCAAGAATGATCAATTAATCAATGTCAATAATCGCCCATTGTACTTGATCTTAATTGTGCAGCGTTGGATCCAGCTACGACTAGAATGTCTGAATTCTATCTTGGTATTCTTTATTGCCATATTTTGCGTTTACTTTAGGAATACATTGAATCCAAGCATCACTGGATTGTTAATTGCCTATTCACTTCAAATTACTCAGACATTTACATGGGTTGTTAAAACATCTACTGATGTCGAAACATACATGAACAGTGCTGAAAGAATGATCTATTATACTGATAGTTTGGTTTCAGAAAAGGCAAGAACTATTGATCCACAATACACACCAACAGAAGACAAAGTCTTGACACCGGAAAATATCAATCTTCGACAAAGAACTCCAGCGTGGCCAGAGAATGGGCATATTCAAGTCCGCAATTTACAATTCAGATATTTGCCAAACTTGCCGCTTGTTTTAAAGGATTTATCTTTCGATATTCAACCAGGGCAAAAAGTAGGAATAGTAGGCAGAACAGGGGCAGGTAAATCCACAATTATCACAACAATACTTCGTCTGGTGGAATTCGAATCTGGGAATATTTTTATTGATGGAGTGGATATAAAAAAGATTGGATTAAAAGATTTACGAAGTAAGATTGCAGTTATTCCACAAGAACCAGTTTTGTTTTCGGGAACTATCAGGTTCAATCTTGATCCATTCTCTGAATACACAGGTACTCAAGCGTTGACAATAGATGATCAAATCTGGGATGTGCTACAAAGAGCAAATCTATTTGAGGTTGTTAAAGGTGCGCCAATGGGGTTGGAGTCTGTCGTCGCTGAAAACGGGGAAAACTGGAGCACAGGACAGAGACAGTTGATTTGCCTAGCAAGAGCGATGCTAAAGAACTCTAAAATCATCCTGCTAGACGAAGCGACTGCCTCGGTTGATTTTGCAACAGATGAATTCATCCAAACAGCAATCAGAAGAGATTTCCAAGGATCAACAATTATCACTATTGCTCACAGACTGAACACCATCGCAGACTATGACAAGATCATGGTTTTATCTTTTGGAGAAATCTTGGAATATGATTCACCAAAGAAATTGCTTGACATTGATAGTGAGTATAATACATTCCACCTACTTGATTTTTCGATTTCGCTGACTGGTAGAAATCGACCAATTCTATATCCAATGGATGGTGTGGGCAGCTAAAATATTCATAGTTATTTCAAATTATGCGATCCAATCTGATGTATTGCACTATCTAATGTCACCAATATCTTTTCAGTGAATTTGCGGGGCCGAAGAAACTCCAGTGAGTCAATGTCACCGAAACTGTGGTAAAATCTGACAATCAGAAAGCAATTCAAATTCCAAAGAATTTGAATTATGCGATCCAATAACACAACGGAACTTTATGGGGTTTATGTAATGAACTTTTTCCGTGTGTGATTGCCAATTAAAGGTAAATCCTGTAATTTCTGCAGAATTCGACTATTCTTTGTTTTATCGGCCATTAGGGAGCCTTTATCTCAGTTGAATTGCCCGGCCGCCGTTCCGTTTATTTAAGATTTTTGATGGAAAAATGCTTTACAAAAAAACTTGAATGTCAAAACCGGATTTAGCTACTTCAAGTCCTTCGTACAGCTTTTTCAGCCGGAAAACTTACAGCTGGGCCGATCCAATATTTTTATTGGGTGCCAAAAGACCTCTTAATATGGAGGATTTGCCTGCATTGGAAAAGGAATTTACAGCTGAAGAAATTTATAAAAAGTTTCAAATCGCTTGGCAGCATGAATTAGACTTTGGGAATTCAAAATCTGTGTCAAACTTGAGAGTTATTAGGGCTGTTTGGCGTGCTTTTAAGTATGACTATTTGTGGGGTGGGTTTTATCTGGTCCTGTTCAATACTCTAAATATTGCTTCGCCAATTGTACTGCAACTACTCTTAAATTGGCTCTCAGATTCAAATTCGTATACTGAAAACGCGAACGCTACAATTTGGAAGCCATACACAATAGCTACAGGATTGTTTACCATGCAAGTTCTCTCTTCGTGTTACTCGAATTGGCAGTATGAGCTAGCGTTTAAAACTGGATATCGACTAAGAACGGCTTTGACGATGGCTTTATATCGCAAATCGTTCACGCTCTCAGGTAAAGCAAGACAGACATACTCTGCGGGGAAAATTGTGAATATATCTATAACCGGTAAAATCATACTAATTCTAGACACGAATAGGTTGGATATGGCCAGTCAATATTTAAACATGCTTTGGGCTTCTCCCATCATGATCATTCTCGCCACTGCGATCTTATACTTTAACCTTGGAGTATCAGGTAAGGGTGTCTATTAATAGTAGCATTCTGTGGGTTTGCTTTTATTGTTTTATACATTCCATTTCAATATTATCTATCAGTTCTTTTGACTAGATTCAGAGCAGCTGCCAACAAACAAGCTGATAAGAGAATCAAAACTATACATGAAACTCTCAAAGGAATTAGAGTTATTAAAATGTACGCATGGGAAGAGTCAATATTGTCAACAATTTTTGGACTGCGGTCTACTGAATGTCGATTTGTGAGATTTTACCTCGCTTGTAGGGCTTCTACGTCGTCAATTACCCAAACTATTCCTTCATTTGCGATGATAATCACATTTACGGTATATGCAACGAGTGGAAACTTTATGGATCCTTCTGTAATCATTTCCTCCTTGGCGCTTTTCTACGCTCTAAGAATTCCAATGCTCTTTTTACCAATTGCTATCGGCTTGGCAGCAGATTCTTGGTTGGCGTTTCAAAGAATTGGGGATCTATTATTGGCGGAAGAGTTTTCGGAAATGCCAGATAAACTGGAAAAGATTGATGATATTGCCATCAAGGTTGAAAATGCATCTTTTCAATGGGAGCAAGCTATAGAAGAAGATTCTGAACCATTCAAAATTTCGAATGTAAACATCACCATTCCTAAAGGTAAATTGGTTGCAATTGTTGGTGCAGTTGGTGCGGGAAAATCATCCTTGCTTAGCGCTTTAGTTGGTGAAATGAAAAAAACCTCTGGGAATGTTACTTTTTATGGATCAATAGGATATTGTCAACAGCAAGCTTGGATACAAAATAACTCGTTGCGTGACAACATTCTGTTTGGACTACCTTACGATAAAAAAAAGTATCGCAAAGTAATTGAAACCTGTGCGTTAAAAAGGGACATTGAAATCCTTCAAGGAGGAGATACAACCGAAATTGGTGAAAATGGAATCAACTTATCAGGTGGACAAAAGCAGCGGGTTTCGATTGCTAGAGCAGTTTATAATGATACAGATACTATTTTACTTGATGACCCTCTCAGTGCCGTTGACGCACATGTCGGCCGCTATTTGTTTGAGACATGTATAAAGACATCTTTGAAAGGCAAAACCAGAGTACTTGTTACACACCAACTCCACTTCTTGAACCAAGTTGATTCAATTATTTTCATGGATAAAGGTGAAATTGTAGCTCAAGGAACATTTAAGCAACTGGTTGACGGCAGCACACTGTTCTCCAAGATGATGGAGGGTTATGTTCAAGCGGATGAAGGCAATGATGAAGAAATTAAAGAAGAAGCCCTCGTAGTAAAACCTTCAATAGAGTTGTCAGAAAAGGACAGAGTATCTTGTGAAAGTTTAAGACAAAACAAAGATAATAAGTTGACTGCAATTGAAGAAAGGGCAACTGGAGGAGTAGCAGCTTCAGTTTGGAGTAAATATTGGAAATTTGCTGGAGGTGTAAAGTCTGCGATGGTTCTACTAATTTTCCTTGCTGCGGCAAATTCCGCTCGTATTTTTACTGATCAATGGCTGGTGTATTGGCTGTCCAACAAGTATCATCTGTCAAGGGATGATTACATAAAGGATTACTACTATTTGGGGTTCAGCCAGCTGGTTCTAAATGTTTTGTATGGGCTGTCCATTGCTTCATTTGGGGCCAGATCTTCAAGGAAAATCCACAATTTAGCAATAACCAAAATCTTTTCCTGCACATTGTCCTTTTTCGATAGTACACCATTGGGTAGAATAACTAGTAGATTTAGCAGAGATGTAGACACTCTTGACACTCTTATGCCCGAATCACTGCGAGCATTTATTTGGACGCTTTCGCTTTGCATCTCAAACATTATTCTTATTGGCACCTATCTTCCATGGTTTTTACTACCTGCAGTCTTACTTATGTTCTTGTTTTATTATCTCCAGCAATTTTACTTGAAAACAGCGCTGGAATTGAAAAGAATTGATTCCATTTCACGATCTCCGTTGATTGCTCAAATATCTGAGACACTCAATGGGCTTGTAACTATTAGAGCTTACCAGGCTATGGATAGGTTCAAGACCAAGAATGATCAATTAATCAATGTCAATAATCGCCCATTGTACTTGATCTTAATTGTGCAGCGTTGGATCCAGCTACGACTAGAATGTCTGAATTCTATCTTGGTATTCTTTATTGCCATATTTTGCGTTTACTTTAGGAATACATTGAATCCAAGCATCACTGGATTGTTAATTGCCTATTCACTTCAAATTACTCAGACATTTACATGGGTTGTTAAAACATCTACTGATGTCGAAACATACATGAACAGTGCTGAAAGAATGATCTATTATACTGATAGTTTGGTTTCAGAAAAGGCAAGAACTATTGATCCACAATACACACCAACAGAAGACAAAGTCTTGACACCGGAAAATATCAATCTTCGACAAAGAACTCCAGCGTGGCCAGAGAATGGGCATATTCAAGTCCGCAATTTACAATTCAGATATTTGCCAAACTTGCCGCTTGTTTTAAAGGATTTATCTTTCGATATTCAACCAGGGCAAAAAGTAGGAATAGTAGGCAGAACAGGGGCAGGTAAATCCACAATTATCACAACAATACTTCGTCTGGTGGAATTCGAATCTGGGAATATTTTTATTGATGGAGTGGATATAAAAAAGATTGGATTAAAAGATTTACGAAGTAAGATTGCAGTTATTCCACAAGAACCAGTTTTGTTTTCGGGAACTATCAGGTTCAATCTTGATCCATTCTCTGAATACACAGGTACTCAAGCGTTGACAATAGATGATCAAATCTGGGATGTGCTACAAAGAGCAAATCTATTTGAGGTTGTTAAAGGTGCGCCAATGGGGTTGGAGTCTGTCGTCGCTGAAAACGGGGAAAACTGGAGCACAGGACAGAGACAGTTGATTTGCCTAGCAAGAGCGATGCTAAAGAACTCTAAAATCATCCTGCTAGACGAAGCGACTGCCTCGGTTGATTTTGCAACAGATGAATTCATCCAAACAGCAATCAGAAGAGATTTCCAAGGATCAACAATTATCACTATTGCTCACAGACTGAACACCATCGCAGACTATGACAAGATCATGGTTTTATCTTTTGGAGAAATCTTGGAATATGATTCACCAAAGAAATTGCTTGACATTGATAGTGAGTTTACCAGAATGGTCGCCGAGACAGGCGAAGCCAATGCTGCTGTCATAAAAGCAACAGCTAATAAAATTTAAGCCAATTACTTGTCTTTTTGTTTATTTGAACGATGATAAAATGCCCAAACGACCGTCAACAATACCAGAGAAACCACCAATAGTAAGAATCCAGTTTCGCTTAAGTAATTCTACTGCCGTAGTTGTACTTGGTAATCCAGTATACATTCCATCAAAATTGGATTTGATGTTTGTAACAGTTTCCACATTGAATTTGCTATTAGATTTCGACAAAGTCTGCTTTAATGACTTCAATTGTCGAGTTAATTCTGTTTTCCACTGTCTATCTTTTTCCCGAACAGTAAATATGATAGCGATATTATATGCCTAATATCAAATGATTATTACCTCCAATAATAGGGTGATGGATTTGCAGAACGAAGAGGTAGGAATAAAGTTTTTACTATTTATCGTATTTTGTATTTCCACAAGGTGATCATTTAATTCAGCATGTAAATCGGCAACATTGCTAGCATTAAGAGGTGAATCATCAGACACTCTATAAAACTCTAGTAAAATGCGAGCACCCAGTGATTCTAGAGGCGACTATATGAGTAACAACTTTACCATTGACGTTGATTGAATAAAATCTTCAAAATCTCTTACGCTGTTGAATGTCGAATGAGAGTTTTTATCAGAAAACATTTGGGATAATATCATTGGAATAAATGTATAGAGTTTCATCCAGTAATTTTCAGGATTCTTTGCATCCAATGGGAAAATCTCTCCTTTGATATCCTGCAGGTATGTTGTATCACCAGCTGTATACCTTGCTACCAAAGAAGTATCTCTGTTGTCAAACAAATCATCAAGATCTACATAAGATTTTCAGTTACTAAGATACGGACAAGTTCCGTCTGGTGAAAGGTCTTCAATGTTTGTGTTTTGAATTCTATCCTCCATTTGCACCCAATTAGAAGGTGTTAAATATTCTATTCGTAGAATCTGTCGGTTAGTTATAGCTCGTTGCACTGAGCTGGTTAGCCGATTCTTGAATTCTATAAATTCGGGAATTTTAGAAAACGTTCCAAATTTGAAAGCCTGCAAAATCATTTCTGGAGTTTCAATTTCATTTCTAAAATAAATGTTCAATGAATTGTTGAAAGTATAGCTGGCTCTTTCCAGATTTCCGAAATACTCTAATCCTTCAGTGTACGTGTATGAAATGGTATCCAGTTGGACTTGTTTGATATCCAAGGTGTCTGCCAAATCAAGTGCGCGATTTGCAGCTCCCATTTCAAAGTACAAACGCACCAGCAGAAGGGTAATGATATAGTTGTACTTGCTATTCAATAAGCCATACTCTAAGATTGCAATGGCATTACACAATGAAGTCAAATTAGATCTGTCTGAAATATAATCATCTAAATAGTAATGAGCTGCAATAATCAAATAGTCATCTCCATGTTGACGTTCTTTAGTTTGAGTCAATTCTAAAATTAACAGGAATTACTTATTTTCAAGCTGTTATTGTAGGCTATCAGTAAATTCTTTGGATTGAATTCGTCGTTCATTTCAAATTTAAAAAATCTCAGCAACTTTATACAGTTGATATTAAGCTTTACTTGTTTGATCTAATTTAGTATAATTTACTTTGATATCGGCTGTTTTCAGATTCAAAAGCTTGTAAATCCCTTCAACAATTGCAGGGATATTTTCTTCTGGAATAGCATGTAATCTAGGGAAAAGATCATCAAAGCAAGACTGCAAAGATCCAAAATTTTCAATGTAGGTCAGTATGAATTCAACTATTCCATCAAATGTGCCACTTTGAGCGCGATAATAGTATTCACCCAAAAATGGACCGCGCTTTAGGTACTTGTCTTTTCCAACTAAATCTTGCAACTCTCTGTAAAATCCAAGCACATTATCAACATTTTTGTGTGTCAATCCGAGCAAAAACGCTTCATGTACCGACCAGTCCTCTGGATTTTCTCTGAGTAACTCCATTGCATAATCAACGACGTTATCAAATTCCTTTAATTTGATGAAATATTCAATACACACTTTTTTCCTTTCATATTCAACTTTGTAAACTGGTTTCAGAGCACCTTGAACTAGATCCAAGGCAACACTGTCTTTTCCTTGATCTTTTAATATATCCAAATACAGCTGTGCGGTTTCATAGTTGAATTCTTTTGAGTCTTTAAAGGCTTTATCCATCATTCGTTCGGCAAGTGTAAGTTGCAATTTTGGATTGCTAGACTTCTTTTCCATCGATTGCAAATAAATAGAAACCACTACCCAAAAGTAATACTTGTCACTCTTGAATTCTTTGTTGATTTTTACTGCTGCCTGTTGTAGTGTTTTATAATCGCCTTTTCTAGCTAATCCCATAAACCAGTGATTAGCCCATTCCTCATTCGGTGAGATTTCATATGCGGTTGCGTACAAATCAATGATATCGTCGTACATTTTCAGCATCTTGAAGGTAAGGAACAAAGCCTGCACCGTGTATGGCTCACTTGGCTTCATTTGCTTTACAGAATAAGCTAAATTGTATCCTTCTTGATAGTTACCGGATCTAACAAGTGAAAGCGCTTTTAATGCCTACATTAGAAAGAGGTACATGCAGTGTTGGGACATCATTGGAAAGCGGATTCTTTTTCAACGCTTTATCGATGATTTGTATAGCGAATCGATAGTTTTCGTCGTCGATTGCATTGTAAATTGGTGCAAACTTGTTCATTTAGATTCAAATTTTTTTCAACAAAATTTATTGAATGTTCGACATTTTGATAAATGATTCCAAGGCTTTACGAGCGCTTCCATCATTGATACTCTTGCGTGCCAATTCAACCCCATCTGGCAGTGACGTTACTTTGCCTGAAACAAACAAGAGGGCTGCGGAATTCAAAAGAACGAAATCGAGAACTGGACCAGACAACTTTCCATCTAGTAGCTCTTTCATTGTGTTTGAATTACGAGCAGAATCGCCGCCTTTCACTGCTGTTAGTGGGTGTTCAGGCAGCCCAAAATCCTTTGGGGATACCACCAGCTCAGCAATACTTCCATCTGGCTGAGTTTCCCATACGTAGGTTTCACCTTCAGGACTAATCTAATATTAAACTAATTTACTTCATCTAGCCCAACGGCACCACACACTACCCATGCTCTCTGGACGCCCAACAAGATGAGGGTTTCAGCCATGATTCTTCCTAAATCTCGTTTATATACACCCACAATCATCTTTGATGCTTTCGCAGGATTGATCAAAGGACCCAAGATATTGAAGATGGTGCGAACTCCTAGTTCTTTTCTAGGCTCTGATACATATTTCATTGATGGATGAAATACTTGAGCAAACAAGAAACAAAAGTTTCCATTATCAAGAATCTTTGTGCATAATTCCGGAGATACGTTTTGAATCTTGCAGCCTAATGCTTCCAATACGTCCGCTGAACCACAGGAAGATGAACTGGCCCTGTTTCCGTGCTATATTAATAATAAATACCTTGGCTACTTTGCATCCAGCACCGGCAGCAACAATCGAAGCTGCAGTAGAAACATTGAACGTATCCTGTCCATCACCACCTGTACCTACAATATCCACTAATTCATAATCAGTTTCAACTTGTAATGCCGCCTCTCTCATTGACTTGGCAATCGAAGCAATAAACGATGGTTGTGAGTCTTTGCCTAATAATTTCAGAGTGACTAAAAATGCCCCAATTTGCGAAGGTCCTAGATTTCCTTTCATGATTTCCGAATTGATTGTATTGGCTATTTCTGGTGTAAGCAGCTTTGGCTGCATTAATACTTGCTTTAGCTGAGTGGCCATTTTAATTTATCACAGAAAATTTCACTGGATTTTTGCTCTTATATTGCGGTCGGTCGGGAGATGGGCAAGTGCAGATTGAAAACCGTATATAGTGAATAGTATTTCAAAGCCAAACAGGAATGAATTATTAGGGGTTATTTATTGGGCTTGGTTGAGAAATGCGTAGGACAAGGATCGGCGTCGTCTCTGCCTTCCTTACGACAACAACTCTTACATAGACTTTTAGTGCACTTTACCGAAGAAACATTCGGACATTGCTTGCAAATAACTCTAACGTCTTGTTTGGCTGAATGAATTTAAAGGGTACCTTTCTTTTTCTTGGGCTCTTGTTCATTTGTCTTTCTCTTTTCTGCTTTCACTTCTGGCTTCAGGGTTTTAATTTCCTGGGGAGGTAAGGGTTTCCTAATATATGGCTGTACCACCCAAATTGGTAATTCTCGGACACCTCGACTATCAGTTTCGTATTGGCCGTTGAATAGATGTTGATCACCATAATCGCTAATCAATTTCTCTTTGATCATTTTTGTAAATTCAATTACATCTTGCATTGATCTAACACCAGATAGCTTTTCCCGTAGATCTGTGTATATCGGAAGTGCTGCATGGAAAATCTTGAATAAATGAGCTTTTGCTTGTGCAAAATCCGCTGAATCTGGGTATTGTCTGATAATATCCAAATACTCCTCAGCCAAGAACCAAGAACTGTATTGAAGTGGTTGGAATATGGCGGGGTTGTATAAATTCCCTTCGGCACTCATTACTCCATCCACACCAGTAGCCTCTATACACTTTTCAATATCTTCGTAATACATGATATTTCCGTTTGCAAATACTGGTATAGAAACGGCCTTTTTGACTTCAGCAATCTGTTTCCAATCAGCAACACCAGTCATTTGTCCTTTTTGATCCCTAAACCGTCCATGAACAGTCAACATTTGACATCCACTGTCTTGCAGCATTTTAGCGTATCGAAGTGTCTTTTCTAATTCCGGATATATTCTGATTTTACATGTAATCGGTATCGACAATTCCTTGTGAGCTAATTCCACAATTGCAGAAATAGCTTCCCAATCGTCCATTAGAAATGCACCATAATGTCTATATTAAAACCAGTTACCCTCGTTTTGCAATACCTTGAGGACATCCTAAATTTAAATCAACAGCACAAGCAAAATCTTGCACCAATTTTGCAGCGTTTAGGAAACATGCAGCATCATTGGCACAGAATTGAACTATTAGCGGCTTGTCTGATTCATGATAAATCCAATTTTCTTGTCTATATTTTGCATTCTCACTGAATAGCTTTGCATGGAACATTGGTGTGTATGTTAGTTGCGCATCGTACTTTCTAGACAGTAACCGCCATGCTAATTCTGATTGTTCTACCATTGGAGCAACCAGATGCTTTGGAGAGCCCAGAGATTTGTAAAATTCATAACCTCCTAATTTCATATTTTTTTTATTTTTTGAAACATTTTTTATGCTTGAGGATTAAATGATTATTGAGCACAAGTATAGAGATTGACTATTGCTCTGATTTAAAAACAGAAAAGATTATCGCCATACTAATTAGATATATTACATGACAGCATAAGAATAAAGTACACTGGCCTTAGTTTTTTGTCTGAATTCTTCCAGCAATATGTCCATCTCATGATCTAAATCACCAGTCTGATAAATCTAGATTAAAAATATCAAACCATTTCCACTAGTTGTAAAATCAGTTGACCTCCAATGAGCGCTTGTTCATGATTATCAATAATCTCTACGTTGATTACATGCACTGGCTTTTTAAACACTGTACTTTTGTTTAAAATATCTATATTAGGAACGGTTACCTTCTAGAGCAGCATCAAATACACGCTCTTCACAAGTAATAACAACTTCAAATTGGTCTTGGTTATCTTGAAACTTTTCCGGTGCCAATTTAATTTTTCTATTTCTATCCAACATGTTTAGGATTCCATTTTGAGTGTACAGACGAACATCTTTTCTGTACAGATCATTGTACATTACGTTGTAAGGCACTCCGAATTTATATACGTTTGGTTGTTGTCTAGTTGGCTAGATTATAAAGTAATTACACCAGGTAAACGGACAGCGCTACCCGTACCGAACGAAGAGCAATTGTATCCATGGTTCCTAAGAGTATTATGAGCCTCCATACTTCTGTTCTGGTTGCTGGCACACACCACAGCTAGTTTGTATTCCCTGTCCATTCTTTTTCAGATTCAAAAAAAGTAAAAGTCGAAGAGTGTACCAGATCCTTATATACCGCAAGTGTAAACTTTAATATTCTTTATATGCCTGTCTTTTTTTAATTTTTTGTTTTTACCCTGGAATCAGAATCTAATGATTGAAATCAACTCTGTGCAAGAATTTACAAATGCAATCAATCAAGATAAACTAGTCCTTGTTGATTTCTCTGCAGATTGGTGTGGACCATGCAAAGTGATGAAACCTGTAGTCGAGACACTGGACGTTGAAAAGTATATCGTAGATGTCGACAAGCAAAAAGAAATCGCCCAGTAAACCAGGGTTAATTTTAGGTCTTGTCGTATTAGCTCATTACCTACATTTCACTTTTACAAAAACGGAAAGAAACTTGGAGAAGTAGTTGGAGCGGACAAGAATCAGTTACTTGCTACTCTTACAAAATTGAGCAGCCAATCCAGTACTACTTCTACTGCTAATGGATACGCTGATTTGCAACCATTTATTTCCAAACAGTTGGAATGCTTGAACAGTGATGATAAACATCCAGTATCAAACATTTTTCAAAAAGAAGGTGTTTTAAAGAGTGATGCTGATGAGCAGTTATTGATTACAGTATATTTCAACCAACCTGTTAAAGTATTTAGCTTGAAATTAACTGCTGGTAAAGGTAATTAGTATTCATAAAGACGGACCAAAGACAATCAAGACATTTATCAACAAGACAGTTTCATTTGATGATGTAGATGACAATCCGATTGATATTATTACACTCAAAGAAAGCGATTTGGAACCAGACGCTAATCCTGTGAACCTAAAGTTTGTAAAGTACCAGAACGTTTTCCAAATTTCAATTTTTGTTCAAGATAACCAATCAGGGGAAGATGTTACAGTGTTGGATAGACTAGCTTTGTACGGTACACCAATTGAGGCTACTAAAGATGTCAAGTAAGTATAATTAACATAGTCAACTGGTTCCAAAGCCTGGTGATCACTAAAGAGGTCTAATTCATTAAACAAATTTTTAGCCTAAAGTTTTTTAGTATGTGTCAAAGCTTTTTGATCAAAGAAAAGGAGGCTTCCACTCTCTTTGGACAGGTTGAGTCTTGAGATTCTACATCAAGAGAATTTTTTAATCTCTGAATTAGTAATTATTTGAAACATTGCTTTAATTGGAAATAAAGATCTGGCCCCAGCAATTGCAAAAAAGAGATAAATTTATCAACCAATTTATGTATTGTTTTGGATAGTCAGTTTTATCTTTAAACTCTCGAGGATTTACTTTACGATAATGTCATTGATAATTTGATTATGTAATCTACAGATTCAGAATACCTTTCCTATTAATAAAGTATTATTGAATCTTGTGATTAATTCCTGATCTTGTATGCAAGATTAAAAAAGCACAGACATAAGGGTAATTTAAATTTATTCTAGGTACATTTGCTGGTGTTCTTTGGCGTATTGCTGCCTCAGCTCCAACTTTAACTGCATCAACTCTAGTACATCCTTGTATCCAAGTTTACTTTCATCAGTAGGCGTTCGGTCGTACTCTTCGTCCGAGTGTGTGTAATAAATTATTGGCTCTGTATTAAACTTTATGGATTTTTTATCTAACTGGTATGCGACTAGGGATATAGTATATTCTTCCATTATTTGTGTCATTTTTTTGAGAGTAAAAAATTTGAAGCATTATGAACCTCGAGGGGGGGTTTGAGCCACTCCCAGAGCGGAGTCGCAGTGTGAGAGAAAAAACACCAAACGAGTGGCTCAGCGAATCAAATTTGATCAGCCTGCACTGCTTAGAATCACCCACAATAATTGACACTGCTGCAGTCGCATTATTTCTGTTTCGTTAGAATTCAGTTGGGTTTGCTATCCATTAGCTCTATATTTCCTCAACAGTTTCAACGTTTTATTGGTAAGGAAAGCCTAAATAGGATATTCGAAAAACGACACGTTCTGCAATATTAAACTATCCAACAATGAAAATATTAATTCCAGCATAAAGAATTCAGCTTATACTAATATCTGATTCATTGAATGATTTTGATTCACTAGAATTTCTCACATGTGAAGACCGTTTAATTTAAACGGAAAAGGAAAATTGAAAATTACAAAAAAGTATAGAAATGCGGTGCGGTTATTCCTTTCAGTCAAGTTTTTGTCAAAGGAATGGCAATTGACGTGTGGGGGCGTACAAAAGACCTTCAAAGGCGCATTCAGATATTAAAAAATACTGCTGATAAATGAAAATAATTGCTGGTACAAGGAAATATATTAAAGTTTTGCTGCCGCTGATCGCTTGCGGAAAGGGTGTTTCTCGTATGAAGTCTTGATCGCCGATTCTGATCGCTGTTGAATAGGGATATATTCTCTCTTTCCTTCCCCAGTGTAAACTTGACGAGGTCTCCATATTTTTGCTTTTGGATCTTCAAGCTCTTCTTTCCAATGACTAGATTAGCAATTTCTTACGCTATCCATCCAGAAACTCTTGGAATAGCAAATAAAACCGGGAAAAAGTCTGTTGGGAATCCCATTGCTTTATAAATCAATCCAGAGTAAACTAAGTTAATCTATCGTTACAATCAACATTTGGGTAGAGCTTTTTTTGAACAAAATATTCGTCAGATAGCGCAATTCTTTCCAATTCAATCGCAACTTCTACAAGAGGCTCTTTACCAACAACTTCAAATACTTCAAAAGCTATTTTACGAATGATTTTGGCTCTTGGGTCATAGTTTTTATAGACCCGATGTCCGAACCCCATTAATTTTCTCTTTCTTTGTTTTACTTGCTCAACAAATTCTCCCACTTTGGCTACTGTTCCAATCTCTTCAAGCATCCTTAATACTGCCTACATTAAGTACTATTACTTCATTAGCACCACCATGTAATGGTCCATATAGTGCTGAAGCGGCACCGGCTACTGCAGAGTATGGATCAACCAAACTGGACCCAATGTGTCTCATTGCAGCAGTAGAACAGTTAAGTTCATGGTCAGCATGAAGAATAAACAATACATCTAACGCTTTGACTAACTTTGGGTTTGGTTTGTAATTTGGTTCATTCAAATGATCCATCATGTACAAGAAATTCTCGGTGTACCCCATTCCATCTGCTGGGTCGTTATAGGACCTTCCAATTCTATGGCGGTAGCAATTAGCAGCAATAGTAGGAACTTTACCCATTAGTCTGGCAATTTGCTTGTTGCGCAATTGTACATCTTTCTTGTAAATATCATTGCCCTATATTAACTACACTTACTGCTAGCGCTGGATTAGCTTCTGGATGAAATGTAGACATTGCAGAAACAGAGGAGATAAACATACCCATCGGATGAGCATCATACCTAAACGATTTCATCATTTCATTCACTTTAGTGTGGACAAATGTGTGATGCATTACATTAGAGTACCACGCAGCGTACTGTTGTCTAGAAGGCAATTCTCCATAAATCAACAGGTAAGCGACTTCAAGGTAATTCGAGTGTTCCGCCAATTGTTCAATCGGATATCCTCTGTATCTGAGAATCCCTTCATCCCCATCGATTTCACAAATCTTTGAATTCACCACGGCAGTGTTTACATATGCAGGATCAAACACACTTGGTCAAATATAGAATACCGAATTCCTAGTTTGTCTTTCTTTAATTGCTGGAAAGCAGTTGCAGGAATCGCACCGTTTTCAATTGGTATTTCAATTGTCTTACCGGTACGATTATCCGAAACTGTTAGTGTGTTTCGACTTATCGTTGGTGCCATATCGAATGAAAATATTGGCCCTTTTTATATTGCACTCGTGCGCGTGGGCGGTAAAATATAATTTAATCTTGTGATGGAGAGGTGATTCACTGGCACGGATTTGAATATATATTCCTGATTTATTGAAACAGTTTCTTTGCAATCTTATTACCATCATCTTCTGCCTTTCGTTTGTTGTCATTTTTGCCCACGTCTCTAGGCAATTTATTAGGTTTCGTTGGTCTTGGATAATTCTTGAAATATTCAAATTCTAGTGCTTGCTCGGCACTAGGTCTTTTTAATGGGTCATATAATAGCATTGCATCAAGCAAATCTAATGCATCCTGACTAGCTGCAGTAAAGATCTGTCTTGAAGGAGCTCCAGGATATTGAGTAAACTCAAAATAATCTGGCAGCTGCTTCATACCTGGCCAATCTGACTCTTTTGGTGTCCCTCTTGCTCGCATAATTGTAGTTAACTGACCAATTTCAGTCTCACTAGCAAAGTATGGAGTACGCAGCCTAAAGTTAAGTTTGCTTACATTAGTTCACCGAATATACAACCAACTGACCAGATATCTACCGCACCCCCATATAATTTAGATCCCAATAGTAATTCTGGACTTCTATACCATAGAGTTACTACTTGAGAGGTCATTCCATGTCTAGGGTCGCCAAATATCCTCGCCAAACCAAAATCCGCAATTTTTAATGTTCCGTCTGAAGCTAAAAGCAGGTTGTTTGGTTTCAGATCCTGCAATTAAAGCAAATTACCCTGTGTAGAATGTTGTTTCTGTGACAGTGATTCACACCTCTTAAAAGCATCATCATCCACGACTTTATATCCGCTCCACTAAATACAACACCTTTGTTTTTAATGATCATTTCAAGATCAGCATCCAGGAACTCGAGCACCAAGTGAAGAGCTTGTTTTTGACAAAATACATCATGAAGCAAGATTATATTCGCATGACGCAGTTCCTGAAGGTATTTGATTTCTCTTATTCCAGACATATCCAATCCATCCTTGAATAATCCAGGTTTCATTTTCTTTATGGCAACTCTGACTGGCTGTTCATCCGAAGCTCTAGGTATTGCTAATCCGGTATATACAGTAGCATAAGTGCCTTCACCAATCTTTTTTTCCTTTTGATATCCTTTAAAATCTGCAAACGAACTTGCTGGGTAGATTAGAGTCATAAAAAAGTAAACTTTCAACAGTACGGTATTTTTATTCACTTTCGAGTTGTTTTTGGTTGATTAACCATTTGATAATATTCATCCGACATTTGCCATCCATTAACTGGAGCTCCTTTACAAGACGAACAATAAGAAGAAACTGTGGACGCAAAGTCAGAATAAGCACTTGTCCGGCCTATAACTGAATTAGATTCTATTTGATGTGAATGCGAATGTGAATTTAAGCAAGCTGGGTCGTTGCACTTGAACTTTTTCTTTTTGTGCTTTGGTGGTTTTATAGGGATTTTAGGTGCTTCGCAGTTAGGGTCTGTACATATATCAAGAGGATTATCAACATTATGGGAATGCAGAAAGACTACTGGAGCTTCGGACATTATAGTTTCAAAAAGTAAAAAACTTGTTTTGAGTTGCTTTGGAGGTGGCAACAACTGTGACACTGCATAAAGTCAAGTCGAATCGTTCACAGTACTTGAATGCTTGCCAACTAGCATTTCAATGTAATTCCACTGCTTTGGAATCCGAATTCTTTATCCCCACCTCCTACGTTGTAATCGAAATAAAGGTTACTTCTTGGTAGTGAAGATAGCGTAATTCGACCGGTGTATTAGATTCCCCAGAGTGAATTTGAGAAATCTTTCCAGGAATAGCCCTCAGCAATCGCTTTATTAGCAAACCTGAATGCACGATAATTTGCTTGTCAGTCTTCAACGCTTTACAGAATTTTCCAAAGATTTTGCGAGAATAAAGCAGAAATAAGATGATGTCAAGCCAAGCTGTATCTCCATGTTACTGTGTTGTGTCAATTGTGTTGACTCTTACTAAATGCCACGTATCACGGACCAATCAAAATCCTCCCCGTTAAATTACAGCCACAAAGCTCCTTTTATAAAGGTCAAAAATTGTACCACTGTCCAAAAGATGGAAGAAATTAGCAGGAAAAGGAAGCGCAGCAGCGAAGAAAAAGCCAGAGACAGAGTCATTCGCAATCGTCAAGCGGCTCAAGAGTCAAGGGACAGACAGAAAAGATATGTCAAAGAACTGGAAGAGACTAATCAGACGTTGTTGAAGAACAATGCTCTTTTGGTCTCTACCGTCTCTACCCTACAAGAACAAAACCGTTTGTTGTCAGAAAAATTGGACTCTATACTCTCGCTGCTAAACCAGTCGCCTTCCCCAGTACTTTTACCCACCTTGGTCGACCCAGTTAATACTCCATTCACACCAATAGTCAATTCTCCTTCACAGAAAATGGAAACCCCAATATCTCCTGAAAGCTTGTTCTCTTTTGAATTATCAGAAAAAAGCCCTGTAAATACTTTGGATAAATTGGAATTTGACATTAAGGAATCAAGCACTAGCGATCTTACTATCGAACAGCTTTTTAATTTTGATCAAAATGATTTGTACAGCCAAGAACAACCTCTGCGCGACTCGTCTGACCCAGCAGTGGTCAAATCTCAGAAGCAGATAGAGTCTCCCCAGAGTTTAACGTTTTTTGTCCACCAGTATCTTCCGAACTTGCTCCTTGCAAGTCGCAATTTACTGAGCAAGAAACAAAACTGTTCTTTGACTTCTGGACAAATTCGTTTGAAACAACTTTATGAAAGCAGGTTCCCTCTGTGTAGTCAGATGCTGGAGTTTTTAAATAAAAACAATGTCATAACCTAAATTCGTTGTTCACTGAAAGTTGATGACAAAACTGGTACTAATCCGCGAGGTTGCTTTGTAGGGAATCGTAAGTGCCAGCGAATGAAACGCCGTAATTTACTATTCATACTCAGCGCTTTAAGTGGATATTGAAGATCCACGGAACAATACCTTGTAATTCATTATATTATTATTGGGGGAAAAGGTGATTTTAAAGGCACGTTACGCGATAGATACACTTGGAAATGTTGGCGATATTCTCCTTCTTTCCTTCTAGTTCTTCCACCACTTTAAATAGTTCAACATTTGGAGTTGGCGGCGGGTTTTCATTATACACAAAACCAACCGTCTACGCATTTAGTAACGAGAAAGCACAAAACGACATGCTTCAAGCAGATACTGATATCGCCACTTATGCGTGGTATCATGGAGGACAAAAAGATACAACCTGGAAAGATAAAGTAACAAATGGGAATGGGAATGGGTCAATTACAGTAGAACTCTGGGCTAAATCCGTACCCTACGAAAAACGTGGGAATCCTGGAAAGAGTTGTTGCTGGGGATTTGTAGGATCGACTACGTTTATTGGTGACCTAAATTAATATAGATGGATTCTCGTCGAATTACTTTGCTTTTGGTCTGTATAACAACTATGCCTTATCTTTAACAACTACTGGATTCAACGGTAGTGTTCCACAGATATGTACATCCTCTAATGGGGACATATTGGCTCCCAACTTGGAAACCATCTTTTATGACGATAATTGGCATCATTATTCAGCTACTTACGACTCTGGAAGTGGAGTAAAAACAGTATATCTTGATGGAGAAATTTATCATACAACAAATTGTACTACCAGTGGAGGCGCATTGAATATTGATGGAGGCAATTTGGTACTGGGAAATGCTATGAATTCGGGTTCATTTGAAGGTTGGCTAGATGAAGTGCGAATATGGAGTGTAGCGAGAACTCAGCAACAGATAAAAGATAACATGCATGTAGCGTTAATACCGTCAAATGAACCAGATTTGGTAAGTTATCTCCCTTTGGATAACCCTGACCCGAGCAAACATGTATTTTTCGACAAGAAAGGGGGATTTGATATCTCACTTGGAGTTTCTTTTGATGCTAGCGATACGCAGTCAAAATATAGGGAAAGGCTGGCTCCGATAGTTGATATTTCTGATGCACCAGTTCAGGCTAGCTTTGTAGGAGTAAAAATCTATCGAGGAATACCAGCAACTTTCCATCTGGGAGGACAGAATTGTAAAGGATCGGATATTGCCCAAAGCGCAACTATTAGCTCTCTGGATGCTACAATACCTGGAATTACAATTTGGAATGATACTGTAAAATTGTCTGTAAATAGCACAGTATTTTTGTGTGATACATTAACCATATTATCAGAAAACAGCGGATTATCAAAGAAAGATTACTACCAAGGAACATTTAGTATCACAGGAGTTCAAGGCGTTTCTAGTGGATACTTTCAAATTGAAGCTGCAATGGTTCCTAAAACTGCTCCAGGACCTAGTGGAAATGCGTTATATTGCAATGGAAATTATGATTATCTATTCGCTCCAACCTGGAATGCTGCGAAATTAGGCATTAATGGAAAATTCACTGTTTCAACATGGATATATCATTTATCCAACAATGTAGAAGGGGTGCTATTTTCCTTTGGCAACCAGGAAGTATCTTTTCAAAACTCTTGGTGTAGGGGCTTAAGTGGAAACTTGAACTATGCCAACAGCTATTTTTGCAATGGGCGGTACTCAATTTGGGTTCCAAACGGTCTAAATCCTACACTAATAGGGTATTCTAATTGGGATCAACCATCCAATAACGGTAGTTTTACAGTTGATGCATTCAACAAGTACGGTGTATGGTACCATGTGGCGATGGTTGAGGATGGCGATAACTTGAGCTTGTACATTGATGGAGACTTGGCATCTAAAGTACCTTCCTTTGGGGGATACAATACTAATTTTAGCGATATCAGCGGTCTGTGGTTATGTCACTGGCCATTTTGGGGAGAAAATATGCACGACTTTAAAGGGTTTATTGATGAATTTCGCATTTACAATACTTCTATTAGTCAAGAGGAAATTCGAGACAAAATGTATAGATCTATAGAATTGCCAGCTCAAGAACCTCATTTGGTGACTTTTTATAATTTCGATACTATTTATACCGTCAAAGGTGAAGGCAATGATACAATAACTTTAACTCCAGATTCTAGTGCTTTCCATAATGACATTCAGTTCAGCGCATGTGTGCCAAACAGTCCACCGTTTTGCCTTACAGCTGCAGGTGACAACTGCAACGCAGTACAGTTTCCTAGTGTGCCATGTTATGTTACTCCAGGAATTCAATCAGTATTAAAAACTTCTAATCCACAAATAGTTCTGTCATCAGCACCAATTGGTGGATATCATTCAAACAAAACCTTTCTCACGTACAGCAAAGATCAAAATATAACTATCACACTTTATGGCGCTATCACCACTTTCGATCCAAGCCTATTTGCAATAATTGATTTAACCAACTTTAATTCTCAAATTGGAGTTTTACGTGATAGTAGCGGAAATAAATTGGTTAATGGCTCACATGTAGCATTTAGCAGAGTATCCTCAACCACAACTGTAATATTTTCACCGACATATCCTCAAGCAGGTTATGGCGCTAACCAATTTTCTTACGCAATAACCAATGGCCTTTATACTTCAGAATATACAGAAATTTCAATAGACATATACTGTCCTCCAACACAGTATTTTGATACTACCTTGAATGTCTGTTCTCAATGTCCGCATGGCACCATATCATTGGATTCTAACCTTAATTCCAGTTGCACACCTCTTTCAAATCCTTACGCACTAGTACTTCAAGTTATTGGGGGTGTCTGTATATTGGTTGAAATTTTAATTTTGGGTGGTCTATTTGTAACCAGAAATGGAAAAATTGTTAGGAAATCAGACATTACATTAACTACAATTATCATCGTCGGATGCATCTTCTTACACGTGTATACAATACTGAAAACTTTTGTAGCGAATACGGTTTCTTGTGTTCTCAATCCATTTATCTTGGTACAGTCGTTGGTTTTGATTGTGGCTACCAATTTAGTGAAGCATTACAGACTGTACGATATTTTCTTTGTCAATTGCTTTCATGTTGGAAAAGAAACACCAATATATAGGATTTATGCAATGATAGTAATAGCACTGTTGATTCCAGTAGCAATTTTTGCAGCATGGATAAAGAGTGCGCCTCCAACACCAGTCCTAATGCTTAGCGATACTACACACTATATTGGATGCTTTTCCGCTTCACACAATTCATTCAATTACGATACTATTTTTGAATCTGTGCTGTCAACCTATGTATTCATTATCACATTCTCGTCTCTCTATTTTTGCTATTCATTAAAAGATACAGCACCGGCTTACATTGACTTCTCGGGGACTTTACGAACAATCATACAAGCAATATTTGTATTTGCGTTTATTGTACTTGCGCAAATCTATGTAGGAAATCCATTTACGAGTGATATCATAGTAGGAGTAGTGCTCAACGCATTCACAGTCAATGTGTCAACTACGACAGTTGGAAAAATCATCTACAAGCAGTTAATAGAAAAGTCCTCTGGGTCAAAGAGTGATTTGGCAAAAAATGCAAACAGTTTTACTTCTTCTATTTTGCAAAGTGAATTAGAGAATCCTGTAGTGTATAACGGTGACGAACATTCTATTACAGACCAGGTACTGCAAATTAGAGACGGGATCCAGCTAGTAAATGTATATATCAAGATTATTGGCAAAGGTTTCTCTCGGTGGGAGATTTCCACGGTTTACATTTTTCCTGGACCAAAGATGGCCTTTATCCGAAAGTACAAAAAAGATGAAACAATTACCATTCACTTTAACACTAGAAGTACGACAAAAGTGGATGAACCAGAAACAAGGTCTGATCAAGACAAGTTTATGATTTACAGCGTGATAAAAGAAGGAAGAGCTGGCAAAGTCGGTGAACATGGAGAAAACGAAGTAGGGATTATGATTAGATTCAAGAACTCTGCTGAAAGGGAAAGATGCTTGGCGTTGTTTTCTGGGACCAAAAGTAAAATAAATCTACTACAGGGTTGAGTTGAATGTGGCGTTTTAATTTTTGTTTAGTCAAGCCTACTTTTTCCTCGCAAGAAATTGGGATGAAACAGAATCCAAGGAATTTGATCCCATTTCCATTCTTCACAGAATTATCGTGGGACTTTTCAAGTATCTACAATGCCCTGAAAACCATTTTCAATTTTGCAAAGATGTTTATCTCCAAGTTATTTCAACGACGAATTAAAGCAAGATTCATTAACGGATTGATAAAGACCAAACATGAAGTCTACAATTACGGTGCGTTTGGGAAAGGCAGTCTGTCCCGTGGATTACCTACATACAACAAGAGGGACTTTGAGAGTTTATCTGAAAAGAAAAAGATTGACCGACTGCAAATTGAACAAATTAAAAAAGGGAATATCAAGGAAGATTTCTTGCTGATGCCTGAAGAATGTTTCTTTTTGTCTTTTGGGTTAGGATGTCTGGATTTATACTCTGAAAGGAAACTTTCCATTCAACAGCAATGGGACTTGTTTTGTAAATTGGATGATAAGTTTCCAATTAGATATGCGGTTTATCATCATTATAGATCACTCGGATACGTAGTAAGATCAGGAATTCTTTTCGGAACCGATTATGTATTATATAGCCAAGGACCGCAGTATAGGCACGCTGATTACTGTGTTTGGATAGTCGATCAAGTAGTTGCAAAGGATTTGGTAGAAAAGAATAGAGTCTGTAACCAAGCCAAAAAGAAATTAGTGCTTGTCAGAGTTCAAGTTGGTGGTAATCTAAAGGTTCCTACTTGTCTGGCTAAATTCGTTATTTCCGATGGTCTTGTTAACCGGGAAACATTCACACTGAACAAGGGAGCATTGTAATGAAATTTTATACAAATTTATTCAACTTTGAATCGATTCAACTTCAGCTAAACCAACCCGACACTGGCTACAAGAATGTACCTGGTTTTTCATTGAATCAAAGCAGAAAGGAACCAAACAGAAAGGGAAACATGTGAAGAATAAAAATACACAGCATCCGTATTGAACACAGCTACTTTCCCTGTCCAAAGTTGTGGTAACTGTTTGATTACAGAATGGGCAAAACATTCTAACTGGTTCTAATACCGTCAACAGCCTATATTAATAAAGTTTACATTTTCCCATTGCGGAGTCGAATAGGAATAGGTTGTCCTGTGCTTGCAATCGTTACTTGTAATGAAGGAGTTGTAAGTAAAGGAGCAGGGTGAAGTTGAGGATAAGTAACCGGTGGTGCGATCAGCGGTTCTTGCTGTTCTTCAATTGAATATGCTGGCGGTAATTCTTCTTCCTGTACCTGTTGAGGTGGTTGTTTCATTAAAAAAACCAAAGAGTTTTGGTTTAGTTTTGATTTCATGTGGCGAATTTGAGGCTGATAAAGACTGACTCATGATATACTAGCAGCAGAAACCCCTAGAAAATTCAAAGCAATGATATTTTGCTAGTATGCAAGCAATGAGAATAATTTTGAAGAATGTGACTGACGTTTGATCCTAAATTCATAGAGGTGCGTAAAATTCGCTAGGAGGTCGGTAATTTACAAATGGGAGCGATTCGCTAAATAATCAGAATGAAATATCAACGTTCTTTAAAAAGTTATAAGCGGTGTATTGTTGAGTCGCTTGTTTCAGAGTCTATTGCGGGCCAATTCCAAAAATAGCAACATGGAAAATCTATGTAAAGATCCAATTTTAAAACAATTTACTTGCGGGAATCCAAATTTGTCATACTTGAGCAATCGCTGATGGCGATTAAAGCATTGTCCTTTATCCGAGATTTCCGAATACAATTTTTTTATAACCTACACTCTATCAAAATACGACTTGCCTATTTGGGACTCAAAACTGGTTAATATCCATATATAGTGCGAGTGGCATAAATCATGAGAATTAACGATTTCTTTTTTTATGGACATTAGCCATTTACCAAAGGATATTCAGGATTTATTTCTGGGCTACTTGATTTTGCGATTAGATAACGAAACGAGATTCCAACTAATGTCATCAAAGAGAGTAACAGATATTACCATTCACTTATTCAAAAATAATCCAGTTCAGACCGACTTGATATTGAAATGTTTCACCAACGCAACTGACTATTGCCCTCAGCTACTTGAATTTATTCTAGCAAAGTCTGTACAATATCAAATACCGCAAATTACGGATGCAATAATGCAGGACAACTCGTTGCATTCAAACTTAAAGTCATTGGATGTGCTTGTTTCTTCAATTCTAGAATCCAAGCTGTTCACGGAAATAACAGAAATCAGTAGCCCCATAAAGTTTTGTTTGAATCATGGAATTACGAATAACAAGGACCTTGCGGTATTTTTTAGAAACAGAAAGTTTGTCCAGTTGATGGAGCTTTATTGGCTTGAATGGTTAACTCATGCCGAGACACTGTCGTCGCCATCGTTTATAGAACAAGTCTTGAAATTCTCATTGAGCGAAAAGATTATTGAAGACGAAATATTTTGTAAATATGTGTACAGCTTTCTAAAATTGGGCAACTTGACAAAATTGAAAACTATGCTAACTCCCCAGCAGTTGATGGAAAAGATAACAGATGATAATGTTGGACTAATATTCTCAATTGGAGTAAAAACTAATTACCCCGAACTATTAGAAATAATCATTGCAGACTCTGAAAAGTGGAACTTTGTGTGTCTCAATGATCGCGGATATATCACTGAGAGTATACTATATTGCATTCACTACTGCAACAAAAACCTGGAAGCAATACTCGAGAATTTTGCGTTGACGAGAGCAGAGATCTTGGAGTACCTGGAATGCTTGATAAATCAAGAACATTTTGGCGACAGTGAATCTTATACCCAAATGTATAAAATGTTCTTGGATAGCAAGCAAATTAAACATTTTATGAAAAAGAATCCAACAAAAACAAAACAGTTAAATATACCACAAGTATTGCATGAGAACGCGATGAATCTCAGGCTCACCGGTGCTCACGGAAATAGTAATCGGGTCGATATATTAAAATCTACAGAATTGGAAGAATAAAGGGTTCTGCGACAAATTGGCTTTTTTGAGAATCCGCTTTGGATCCATAGTTTTTACCAGGGTTGCAATATCATTCTACCTAATTGTAGCATTCGCTCTGTATCTTTAATTCTCATTTCTCGCTTATCAGAGTTTTAAATGATCGACTAGCCATTTTGAATATTCAAAAATTCACGGTTTGTACACACGTGCTATTCAGTTCCTACTGCACATTTGTTTATCTACGATAATAACATCTCTTTTCTTGTGCCCCCTATGCTATTATTCTCTTTGTGTCTTTCTATGCTGATGTTTACATTGTTCACTATAGCCATTATTAAACTAGCACCCGCAAGAATAAAAAACCCAAAAAAATTAAAAATCGAAAAAAACTACCATTAGAAGCCCTTCGGACCTTGTAGAAAATTGCCCTAATCAATATCGGAAAGTTTTCCACCTGGATCTAATGTGGATATACGTCTAATCAGAAACCCGCAGAGCAGTATAATGTAAATAAACATAGCACAATGTAAACAAATTATACAACAATGGGAAGGGAATATAAATAGTGCTAGTTTGATGGTGGCAGCATAAACATGAACAATCTACTCTCTGCTCTGTTGTTTACTACTGCTCAAGCAGCCTGCCCTATTACTTCTTCCCACACATTGGCTTATCTACTGGATACCAATGCCGGTGTAACTACTGAAACTGTTGGCTGGGTTGACGACTATTTTACATGGCTGGGCACTGCAACTGGCACCACTTTCAGCGCAATTGGATTAACTGCTTCCAACATTAAAACTGACTGTAACCTTGCATCATTCCCAAACCTCAGAACTTTCTTCATGCCTGGAGGCAATGCCTACACTATGCAATACACTCTGTCCAGTGCTGGAAAGTCTAACATCTTGGGCTTCCTGAACAGAGATCAATCCAATCCTTCGGCATATGTCGGTATTTGTGCTGGTGGTTACTATGCTGCAATGGGATACTACTGGGAAACCGAATTATTTGATATCAACACTGTTGGAGCCGCTGGTGACAGCTATCAAAACTTTTTGAACTTTGTAAACAATGTCCACTATGAAGGCCCGTTAACTGATATTAGAGATGAACAATATTCATTTGGTCTTCCTGCAGGATGGTTCAGAGTTGTAAATACTTCAAACACTCAAAAAATGGTCTACTTTGGAGGTGCTACTTGGAACATGAATCAAGTGGGTGCTGCTAATGATGGCCTCACTCATCCAGTACTTTACTTTAACGATCACTGGGGTAACAAGAACTTGGGAAGTAACTTGCCAGCTGCTTGGTTATACAGAACTTCCACTTCCTCCCCATACAGAGCATTCTTGTCATCTGTTCATCCAGAGGCTGACAACACTGGAGGCTACGTTCAACCAGGAACTCTTCCACAAGACAACATTAACCAAAACTATGCATGGTTGACTCATTATATGAACAATGTTTCTTCTACCAACTACCCAATTCCATCAATCAACGTAGCACCTGTTTTCAATGAAAACCCACCTCACTCTACTGGACTTACTCCAAGCTGCTCCGGTAGCAATGTACTATTCTGCGATGACTTTGAAATTCCTTCTGGATCCCCTGTTGGAGTAGCTCCAGGTAAATTAGTATGTAACCATAGGTTTGATGTATCAATGGAACAGAAACATGTGGGATGGCTATGCTGACTCTGTTACTTGGGAATATGTTCAACCTTGGAACGTAACTTACGTCTCAGGAGCTGGTCACACTGGAGTTGGATTTGCTTCCAACTTCAACACCCCATCAACCGGTGGTGGTTTCAACATGATCCCTGCATCTATGATGACATCTCCATTCACAACTGCATCAACTACCAACACTCTTACTTATTACTACAGATTGAATAAGTCCGGAAGTGGGTTCTTGCAAGTTTCTGTTTCTTACAATGGTGGAGCTTACACTCAATTGGCAAAGTACACTGCCAACGCAGCATCCTGGACCAAGGGCACCTTTACTCTCACTGCCAACCAGCCAAACACCATCGTCAAATTTAGCTGCACTTCAGGCTCAACCTCCATCAGCTACTACTGCAACATTGACGATGTTATGATTTCTCACACTTGAATAAAGCTTGTAAATTTTTGAAATACTGTTAATATGTTTTGGTTTCATATTGATTGCAAGGAAAAATATTGAATTGCTGAATAGTAAAGTGTACCAAAAAGAATTAATGCTAGTTTAAATTTATTGTAATGAAAGATAATTCTATTTTACAAATCTTGAATTGATTGAAGCAATTTGACCAGCTTTTTTGCTGTTGGTCTTTCATCGGGGTTCACCTTTGTCAGACATACTATTGCGTCGATGACTCTAGAATCCACTTTTTCGCCATTAGGATAGTGCCATGAAAAGTCAAATGGATCGGAATACTTCCAACTATTAACCGGCGGCTGGCTTTCAGGTTGGAAGAATCCGCGTTGAATTAGCAACATCATACGAACGGTCGAATTGCAATCCCCGAAAGGTTCTTTACCACTAATTACTGTATACAATGTAACACCTAACGAGTACATATCAATTGGAAACGAATATGAAGAATTGGGAGTAATTACTTCTGGTGCCGAATATGCCAAAGTACCTTTTCCTAAACCATCAAAAAGAGTTTGTGCATTAGGAGATGAAGGGGTGCCAGGTGTTATGGTCGTCAGTGATGTGTAAGTAGTTTTAAATAGATTTATATTGGATTCTGTGAGAGACTCTGGTACAAAACTGGCATTTCCAAAGTCACTAATTTTTACATCCAACACTGAAGTAAGCTAGGATTAGACTGAAAATACCAGAATATTGTGCGGTTTTATGTCGTGATGGATGATTCCAGCCTCATGGATAGCTTCCATTCCACTAGCGAGCTCTTCTGACCATTTCATCCACAATTTGCTTCCAATTTCCTTTGGATGATTTATTGCCCAATCCCAAAGATTACCCTTTTCACAAAATTCTAGAACAAGGAGAAGTCGAGTTTGGAATTCCGGTATTGATGTATCATCTTCTGATTTTACGTGAAATTCGTCCTTTGCATCAATTAATGAGATTATTGAATTATGTGAAAGATGTGAGAGCATATAACTTTCCGTCTGGGCCAATTTTTGGGCTTGTGGTGTTCGGTGCATCCTTTTAACTGCACATGGTTTTTCTGTTGGAGAGCTAGAAGTTGTGTAAGTGCCTCGAAAAACTTTGGAGTATTGACCCTCACCCAAAAAATACTTTTTAATGGGGAGAAAAGTCAAATATACAGATTCCCTCTTGCTTGTTTCATGAAACTTTGTAGGTGTAGATGGTATATTAATTATGTCTTCCTCTTTTCTTTCCTGCTTTATCGAAGTATTGATCCCAAGAAATGCAGTTTTGTTCTTTTGACTTTCAAATGTTGCTCTGGGTATTGCAGCAATTGGGTCATAGGTTTTCTCAATAATCTTTGGTTGTATTCGATAGGTTGCAAAGCAATCACTGTTGGTCTGCTGTTCGTCAAAATCAGGTGCCGGGCTTGGCATTCGATGGCTGATATCAAATATTGAATTTCGAGATTGGGGAGGATTACTGCTATTCGTTACTCCTAGACCGGGTATCTCATATCCAAAAAGTTGTGCATTACGCGAAGACTTTGTTTTTCTATCTGGTTCTTCGTTGGTGATATGTGAAGGGGTTACTTCCGAAGTATGATATCCTGAAAGTATAGAGTTTTTTGACTCGACCGGACTGTAAGACACTCCAAACATCTTATTCATTTTAGAGGAAGCTGATGGAACCCACGGCTCTGGAGTTTCAATAGTATCTGACTTTTTATAAAACGGTAAAGCTTCCTCCTTTAGTTCAATGAATCCATCTGGTAGGTTTTCTTCTTGCATCAAGATTGAAAAAAAATTCAAAAGTTTTCAAACAATCAGAAATTGCATTCAGAAAAATAGATTCATTCTAATAGTGTTGATCGAAAAACTATTTGCCAGCTACCGAGATGACAGAAACAAAAAATGCTTCGTACAGGGATCG
>JADIIZ010000121.1:0-33004 GCA_027604345.1 Boothiomyces sp. JEL0866 | reverse complement strand
CTGCTCCCCTGTATTGTTAATACTTGGGAAGGGTGGGCGACCCCGTTTGACATGTAAATTATGAGGTCATATTGATTTGCAGTCTACTTTAGTACACTCCAATTCAGTGTGGCCTCAACATTGCGATAGGTCTTCTATGAGGTCACTTTGATTTGCAGACTGCTTCTAAGCACTCTCCAATTCAGGGTGCCCTCAACGAAAGCTTTTTGTATTATTGCTAGACAATTTTATTTTTGTAGTTGCCGCACACATTTTGTGCAGTAACCAAGTAGCGAGATTGGGTAGCGCTATTTGTACGCAATTTAGTGATTTGCTGCTTGGAATTTTAAAATATACAAATTCATTTCATCAGTGAATATTTTACCAATAGAAATTCATCCTTTGATGAGTCGACTATATGAGCCGTTTATATTGCAATTCCAACTGTATATTGCGAAATATTCTAATTTAGGCACCAACAAATTCGTTTAAAGAAGAGTGCAAAATGACTCACCTTCCCTATAAAAAAGAATTACATTCCTATTCTTAATAAATGACTACCGATAAATTCAACCGCATCAAATTCATAATCGCAACTGTTCAAGAAATTGCAATAAATAAGAAAGCCAAAGTTCCTTCTTACGCTTTGAACCTCAACGTCGGAGAAAATCTATTACAGGCACATTCAAAGCCATTTTACAAGAGCTCTGCTCAAATTGTTTCAAATTATACTCCAGAGTCTCTCGTGAACTCACAGTTACTAATCGTCGCTAATTTCCCAACAAAACAGATTGGAAAATCCACATCGCATTGCTTGACTACTGCAGTTATAGATCCTGCTGCACCAGAAGAAAGTAAAAGGGATACCTATTTCGTTGTGCATCCGACTGAAAAGGTTGAAAATGGATCATTGATATCAATTACTGGAGACAACCAAATTTACAAAACTAATGATCGAGATTTAACTTGGGACGAGTTTACACAAGTTGAAGTTCGGGTTGTTGGTATTCATAGTGTCGAAAATATTGTTGAACAGAATGGAAAGTTTTTGTATTGTATTCAAGTTGAATCTGGAAATGGAATCAAACCTGCACAGCTGATTACTAGTAGCAAGATTGAGCCTACAGGTAATGTGTTGGGGTTAGTGGAGAATGAAATGTATCATATTTTGACGGTTGGTGGTAGCGCACTTTTACAAGTTAAACAAGACGCAATTGGACACAGGCTAGCTTAAATAATAAACTCTTATATACATTTTATTAGTTTAAGAATCGCTATCACTGGAATAGTCTGCTACTACTGATATCTTTGGGTTTCCTTCACCTAGCTTTGTCGAAGAAACGGCTGCTAGCGGTTGCAAGACGTTCAGTTTTGAATCATCCTCCTGCGTTCTCTTATTATCTTTGACAGGTTTTGCTAATTGGCCTCTGGCTGCAAACGATTCTGGGATAGCAAACGGATCCCCATTTCGCGCACCTTTGATTGCCTGCACCAACACGGCCTTACTGGTTTTGTTCTTTGTATCTTTAATTTTGGATCTGAATATCGATCTATTTAAAACATTGTCCATGTGTTCAGTGTTGGAATCAATAAAATGCTCATCCCAGTCAATTAATTTCGCGTTCTGTAAATCTTGCTCTGATTCTGGCAGCACTTCAATCGATAAATTCAGCTTGTCTTTTAATTCGTTGTTGTTATCCTGTTGAGCTTGATTGGCCTTCTTTTCGCCCCTAAACTTTTTTCGCACAATCTGCGAGGCTAGGTACGGATCCTTCCACATTTTGTCATTATATTCCTAGTATTAGAATTTAATACTTGAATTTGCTCTATATTCAGAGCAGCAGATTCCGCCTTCTTTTTGTCCAAGTAACCATTCTCCAATTTGAAAAATGCATCATCTTCCAGTCTTTTTTTGGTTGCATCATCTTGAATTAATTCAAATTACCCTGCAGCACAATTACTCCGATAGATTCTGGGTCGTACGCTTCCACTCTCAGCCTTGCTCCTTCGGTAATGACATATTTTGCATTTTTAGGATCCGTTTGTATTTCAATATAGGATGGGCACATATGGCATTTCATTCTAAATCTCCATACTGGTGTTGAATGGTAAACGTCTATCTGCTGTTTCTTTGCATTGTATCTAACCCCCATTCCAATATGATTTTCACATCCGGTACACCACACATTAAACGGCATTTCAAATCTGAGATTATTTGTCAACTACCTAACAGTTTTTCCTGTTCCTGCTGGTCCTGGAGACCGATTTCTCATTGGTTTCAAACTATTCTTTTTCAAACGCACTTGACGATTGAGTGAGCCTTTTTCCTATATTACTGAAAATAATTACTGGATCGAAATCAGATGGATACCATTTTTGTTGTGCTTTCCTCTCTGCCATGAAGATTTAATTGTTGAAAAATTCATCCTCATTTTTGCCACCTTAAAATTTTCCACTTGTAGACACATGAAAATCGTCCTACTCCTGTGGGCAGTTACGGCCATACCTTTCCAAAATGTATATGATCGCGTAAATAGTATTGATATGGCGAATTCGAAAGGTAACTGGAATAAGCGAGATCCAATTTCGCGTACATCAACCCCGTTTAACTTTCAACTGTCTTGCCAAGAATCGGTATCAGTAGATACCTGTAATTCAGTTAATGCCACACTTCAAAATGCTGGATTAAAAATATCTCAGGAATTGATAATATCTTCTCCAATAACAGTCCTGGTAATGTTTGAATCATTCTGCTCAGCACCAATAGATAATTGCAACTTATTAGGAGGTGCGGTTGTAGGTTCATCTTTTTTGGCAAAATTAGATAATTCTGACTATTTCATGTACCCACAAGCGTTGGTACGTCAAAATACCGATAATCTAAAAATTGTCAACTACGATATAATAGCTAGATTCAATTCAGATTTTGATTGGTTCTTCCCTACATCTGGAAATACAATGCAAGGACATGAATTTGACTTTGAGTTTGTTGCGATACATGAAATTACCCACGGACTTGGATTTGGGTCGTCGCTAAAGGAATACAATTCAGCAGACAACATTAAATATTTGGCGCCCCCTCTTTTATTTGTTAACAATAATTCTTTCGATGGGTTTCAAGCAATCAGCAGTTTTGACTCTCGGATACAATTAGGAAATTTCAGCTTTCAAAATCTTTCCTCCCAACTGCAGAAATTCAAGGAACAATCCGATAATTATAGTGTAGTTTTATCGCAATTTGAATCATCGCCCTTTCTTACCATTGGCCTTGATTTCTTGCAATTTGCTACCTCTCCCGGCCTTACATTTCACACAATGGACAATCAGCTTATTCCGTTAGTTTCTTCGAGCCCCTATGTCCAATCTACGTCTCTGTCCCATATCACTCCCGAAAACTTTCAATCAGCCGATTTTCTAATGGTACCGTCGTTTCCTTCTGGAGTACCATTACAATATTTTATTGAAAAATATGGTAATGTTTATGGACCGAAAACTATTTCTATTTTGACTTCAATTGGTTGGAATACTGTCAAAGAAAATAATGCCAGGCATTTGACAGTTAGTAATTCAGGAATGGACATCAAACCATCTTTGGCCGTATTGATACTAATATGTACAATTTAATAAAATGCTCACTTGTATATTGGTCCAACACTTGTCAGTGTGCAATCACCTTTATTCTTTCAAGTATTTACTTTACCTTTGGACAGTTGGCTGAGGTAAATCCAGTAGCGCCAATTTGGACAAACGAGGTGTCAGTCAAAAAGTATGATGAACTTCCTTTCATTGCAGTTTCGTTTCTTGTCAAATTAAAGTACTTGTCAGTGGTAAGAGATGAACAAAAGACCCCTTCATAAGAATTGCTGGTTGGAGTAACAGTGAGGTACGGTTTAGTTGTATTGCTAGTGTAAAAGTTTAGTGAATGGTCGCAAGTTGGGTAGCTCCAATAAATAGTCTTGATTTTTGAGGCCGAAGCTGGTTGGATAGTGTCACCGGTCTGCTTGTTCAAATACGTGAATTTGAGAAACTGCACATTTCCGCACGCATCGTTAAAGAATTCCAAATTTACTCCCATTGAGCCTGCTATACTAGTCAAAAGCAGAAATTTCATTTTTTGCGCGTTAAACTTGGTGGCTCTTCAACTTGAAAAATGCATCTGCTTTTTCTATGGATCCTCATATTTTCCATACATGCAGCAAAGAAACTCACAGATAGGTTTCAGACACTATCTACCGCAAAGCAGCTGCGACGATGGTCAACGCTGACTGCAGACAATCAGCTGGATATTGATGGACCGTTATTGTCAAAGTTACTTGTGCCAAGAGTTTCGGGGACAGAATCGAATAAAAAAGTCCAAGAATTTATTATTTCAACTTTTGAAAAGCTTGGATGGCATATTGAACAGGATAAATTCACTGATGATACACCAAATGGAAAAGTTGAATTTAATAATATAATAGTTACAAAGGATATTCGTGCTCCTAGAAAGTTGGTACTTGCAGCTCACTTTGATTCCAAACTATTCGCAGACTTTGATTTCATTGGAGCAACAGATTCTGCAGTGCCATGTGCAATTTTAATGGTATTCTACCCTTAATTTAGGATATCGCACTTTCACTTGATGCTGCTCTAAGCAGAAAATTCGAAACAATGGAGCGTTACTCTACTGTACAATTAATCTTTTTCGATGGTGAAGAAGCTGTGGTAGATTGGACACCGACTGATTCCATTTATGGTGCGAGGCATTTGGCAAATAAATGGCAGGATAGAATGATGGTTCTAGAATCTGGAGTGACGGTCAGCCCAATTTCACAAATTGATGCATTTGTTTTATTGGATTTACTTGGGACCAAAGATGCTGTTATCCAAAATTCGAAAAAAGATACTCAGTGGGTATGGGATAGACTAGTTCGTATACAAGAGAAGTTGGAAATGCTAAAGCTACTGTCTCCTCATTTATTAAAGAGATTTGAACGCGGCGACTATCTTTTCAAACCAGGACAGCCTACATTAGGGGAATTTGCCATACAGGACGACCATGTGCCATTCCAGCAGCTAGGAGTTCCTATTGTACATTGTATAGCGGCTCCTTTTCCTGACGTTTGGCACACGGAGAAAGACAATGCTGATGCACTGGATCAGGGTATCATTTATGACTTGGCTCTTATTTTCAGAGTATTAGTTGCAGAATATCTTGGACTAATAGATTTTCTTGACTAACATTTAATCCATGACAAATAAACAAGAAATCTAATTTGCACATTATGGATTATATTGCATCTTTGACTTTTGCAATTTGGGAAATAAGAATTGGAGATCTCAACCAGGGAATTTGTGCACCAGGCAGTGTATCCTGACTGTATTCTAATCTGCTGAAGGGTTACTACCAGGTGGTATGAACTGTTTATTCATTGAAAGGTTCATTCAAAGCTTTTAATCTGCTTAATGATGTAGTTCTATAGGTCGGGTTTGTACTACTCTGACGTGTATAAAGTCTTTTGCAAAAGACTCGATAATTTGAATCCCCGACAACGCACAGACAAGGGAAAATGGCCTGCGCTGTGATCAGATACTTTGATGGACTTTGTGCAATACCTCACCTCTATAATAGCTGTAGTTTTGCAATTCCTCTCATTAGCCAAAGCAATTCAACCACCTCTTAAAACCAGCGGTAACCTCATTGTAGATTCCAACAATGTTCCAGTTCATTTACATTGCGTATCTTGGAGTGGAGCACATATGCAAGATTACTTGACATTTGGTTTAGAATATCAGACTGTTGAATATCTTGTCAGTATGGTAAAAAAGGGCGCATTTAACTGCGTTCGCTTTGAATTCAGTGCAGAAATGGTACTTTACAACCCTATTGTAAATGCTGGGCTGCTTAAACCAAATCCATCGTTGATGGGTAAAACAGCAATTGAAATTTATCAATATGTGGTTCAGGCATTAACTGATCAACAAATAATGGTAATTCTGGATTATCATGTACCTTTTTATTAACTGTAGATGCTTGATGCCAAGTGGTGTTGCGATCCTTTTGATAACAACGGCTTGTGGTATAGTGATAGATGGTCTGAAGAGCAAGTTCTTGCACAACTACAAACGATGGTGAGCTTGAATGCAAATAATCCGTGGGTTATTGGTGTAGATATTAGAAATGAAATTAGGCCAAACATTCACTTTACTACAGTATTTGGGGAAAATATTCTAGATCCTATTCATACGCACTATCCCACTTGGAACACTGGTCTAGAATCAGATTGGAAGGCGGCAGCAGAACGATTTGGGAATTTGGTGTTGGCAAATGCACCAAATATGCTTGTTTTCGTTCAAGGTATCTTTGTTTTTCAGTGGAGTGATGTGGTAGCCCTATTAGATGGACAAACAGATTTTACCCACCTTCATTTCCCACAAAGTCTACGAGGGGTTGCTAAAGCCCAAGTTAACCTCAATATCCCCAACAGAGTAGTATATAGTGCACACGACTACAGCTGGCACTATAATGTCAAGGACTGGACCCAAGTTTCGTACGACACTTTTAAAGGATGGGTAGATAGTGATTGGGGGTATGTAATGGCAAACCATCCAGTGTTTATGGGAGAATTTGGCACCAGTCACGATGAAAGCGGTATGAACAGCGTCTGGTTCCAATACATTTCTCGATACATAAAGGAAACCAAAGTTCATTGGTCATGGTGGGAATTTGCTGGTATAGAGTTTAGAAATACAGGCGAGGAAAACACTTTTGGTGTGATGAATCCTACGTATAGTGATTTTGCTTACTATCCAATGATTCAAAATCTCCAAGCCCTCATGTTTTAAATATACTTTATTCTTCAAGGTTTTATGAAGTAGATTACCTTTTTTAATGGCCTTTCGAACACCTACACGAACTGGAAGCCCATGCCTAAACTGACTGAGTTTTGTTGGAGTAGGAAGTCAATTTATGTGAGGAGGCCCATTTTGGGGCTGTTGTTGATGGACTTTGACATGTTCAGCTACTCATCAAAAGGATTCTCCGCTTGCCAATTAAGAGTTATTAGCCCAGACCGTCCGAATATAATGTGCCACACTCTTGGATCGGTAGGAGCGCATCCTGGAAGTGGTTGCTTTAGTCATACGGCTATTTGGCTGAGATCAATGTTGGTGGCGAGAATGTTCCAAACAGTCTAGAGAAGGACACTTAACAAAAGATATGGAGGAATATAGCACCCACTTTAAACCATCATCTTGGTCGTGATTGCCCAATGACTATAGCAAAATCGCTTGACTCCAGGCAAATTGCAATTGGTTTGCATATTTAGTAATGTCCACCATGGTATCATTTGGTAACCTACCGGTACTGCTTTGCTTTGATTCAAATACATCGCAAATATTTATTATAAAGAATTTTGACGGTTGAATAACAGATCCTTCAGTACTTGAGAAAGTAAACCATGCGTGGCTTCAGATGTTATTTTAACTGCATCGCTAGTAATCTTGTTCAAAGGCCCTTCCTTTTCCTTTTTCTTCCTGTCTCCAAACACGCCTGGCGCAATTTTGTTTTCTGTTTGTTCAATCTTTTTTGCCAAGTCGTTAATTTGATGGATAGTGTATCCCCAGTTTGTTACGAGGTGCGATGATGATAAGGTTGAAACCCAGTACTTTTGCCATAGCAAATCCAATAATTGATTATCCAGCGAAGACTTGAAATAAGATATTTCCAATTGGTAGTAGGATTTGCAGTGTACACCGAAATCTTCTATTTTGTCCAGAGGAATTGATTGATATTCACTAGGACCTTCATTTGGTGGTTTGTATCCAGCTGGGTATGTTCTAAAAGCGCCTAGTTCAACTTTACCAGCAGATATTGTTCTGTTTGGATCAACTACTAATGCAACAAATGGCTCAGAATAGGTCTGATTCAATGTTTGCGTATTAACGTCAATACCAGATAGCCAACATCCATACCCAGGATGTGAATGATACCTACATTATTACAAATTACCATCCAATAGCATTTTCCAAACGGCCAACCTAAAATTAAAAATAACTACTTGTTCCGATTGAGTAATGTACTGCACCATATACTCGTATCCTTCATTCTGAGCTGATACTCTAGTTTCAGTTCCTTCAACTGGAAGTGCAAACGAATCCATTATGATCATTTCGTTCCCCCTAACTCTTCCTTGAAGCGATCCCATTACTTCAATACTGCCTCCAGACCTCGCATGCATTACAAGCTTCACTAGCGCAATTGCTGAAATATGAACCTTTTTAAAGTAATTCGGATCTTCTTTCCAAGGCGCTTTACGAATTAATTCCCGCTGTTCTTCTTTATCATGAACAAAGAATGAATCCGAAGAATCTATTTCTTGGATCTTGTTTTCCAATTCAAACCGCTGGATTAACAAAAGTTACTTTTAATGATGCAATAAAGTCCATTTGAGATTTCAAAATGAAATTCAAAAAATTAGGTATAAAGGAATCGCTATCTCGTTGGAATCTACTTTTGACCATGCAAAAAGTAACAGCGGTTATCTTTGTTCACCATGTCAGATTGATTTCTAATGTTCAAATGGAGCTCAGGTGAATTCTCAAGTGCAAAGATAGAGCACAATAACAGGCGATTCAATTAGAAAAATGTCGATAATTTATTCCTATATTCTTGTTGCAATTTTTTGCTAGCGCTCTTGAGCTCTGTGTATGGAGGATCTACCCAACAGTACTTTGCGATACATATGCTCTTGTCCTTTACATGATATTCAAACTCATTCAGGGTTAAAAACGTATTACCTGCTCTAAATGCTTGACCAATTCATCATATCGCTCCTGTTCGCTGTTAAACTCGTTCACGGTGAGATTCAAAATTGATTCTATTTCTTGCTTGCTTTTGATGGATTGATCATCATTATAAAGATCCGCTAAATCAAAATAGACTTACGTTCGATATACTGAATTCGGGGAATTACTACTAGTTTATCAGTATGGAGAAACACTGTCCTTGTTGGAGGGTCGAAATGTATCAGATGCCCAGAGAGCTTTAGCTTGCGTATAATAATTCTTTTCCCTATCAGTTCAACGATATCTTCGATTGGTTGAATATCCATTGTTTTATCAAGAAACCACCAGCCACTTCTGAAACTTAACTTTTACAGATCAAAATCAGCACAACCTGAAAGTCTATATTTAATATGTCAAATTCATCCGTAGAAAGTTCAGCTACTTTGGATGACGCTTACCTTCTTCTTGACCTACCTAATACCAAGAAACAGGAAATGGACGACCTCCTGAAGGCAGCTAAATTGCTAGTGAAAATACCAGTTGAAGAGCAAAACGAAACAGGTAAACCTACTTAATGTAGGTAATTTCAGAGTAATTTTGACGGAATGGAATCAGAAACGTCGAATTCAAAGAAGAAGAAGCGATATCAGAAAAGAGACAAGAAAAGAAAGGATTTAATAGAGCTAATTGAACAGAGAAAGTGCGATTACTGCCAGTGTACAGAGACACCAATGTGGAGGCATGGTCCTCCTGGTTACAATGATTTATGTAACAAGGTAACGATGTGGTTTATCACAGTGTGGTGTAAAGTGGATGAGACGCAGAATTCTTCAAGATGTATAATAAAGACCTTTTTATTTTTTAACTATAATGTTGCGTAATTGCAATTACGGCGCACAGAGCTCGGTGTTCCCTCCCAGAGTGTAAATCACCTCTCTAGAAAGCTCAGCAGAGTACGACCATCCTCATAGCCATCACTCTTTTCAAGCGTGTATTTTTTTGGAAAAAAATTACTATGGCTTCACTAGCGCCGGAATGCAACGATTTGAAAAAAGAATACGACGAATGCTTCAACAAATGGTATGCGGAAAAGTTTCTGAAAGGAGATATATCAGGAGGATGCGAGACTCTTTTTAAAAAATACAAGGCTTGTGTTTGGGTTGAAATCAAACTAACTTAGAAAAGCATTAAAGAGAGGCAAATTGATACACTAATAGTGGACGCAACGACGGATTCAGGAATATCGGCTCCAAACGAACATGAATAATATAACCAAGGATTTATTACAAAAGTTTAATTTTACAAGGATTATCCAACCTTCATCATCATATCTGGCAAATGATTAGTTTTAACTTTTCTCTTTTCTCGCTCCTTCTTTTCTTGCTGGGCTTCAGTCTGCATTCGATGCCACATATTTCTCATTCTAGATTAGATAAAAGTACCTTTGGGTCTGCATTTCAGTAATCTCAACTTTACGTCTCCAACCTTTAAGTTTCTTTTGCAAGTCATGGTGGGAGGCTTTCACCAAGACATAGTCCATAACATCCGGCACTTGAAATTCAGACATTTGCTTGTTTAGCCATTTGTTTAGTTTGCTTGCCTTGTCTTTTTCCTTTTCTGCTATATCTTCCTCGACGATTAGTTTCGAAAGAAGCTCTTTACGCTGTGTAATTTCTTGTCTTAGCTTGACAGATTCTTCACTCAAATTTGACAGTTTTTTCTAAATTAGCAAATATTACTTTTTGCATATTGAGTTTTTGTAGAGTATTGCCAGCAGTCATTTTCAATTTCAACAATTCAGAGTTGCGCTCCTCTATCTTCTGAAGGTACTGCTTGTTTTCGATTTGCAATTGATCAAAATCAATCGCATGCAGGACCTCTCCCATTTCTTCTTTCTGTTTTAATTGCAGATGGAGCTTATTCTTTTGTACTTTTAGAGTGACATTTTTTAGTCTGATCTTTTCAATTATCGCTTCCTTCGCTCTGATTTTGTCTTCAAAGAAGCGGACAACTCGCTCAGAAATCACTTTTCCAGTCCTGCGGTTGATTGCCTGTACTTCAATATCTCTCTTGAATTCATACACTGCCTTTTTGATTTCGGCAACTCTGATTTCTACCTCTTCCAATTCAGCCTTGATTAATAAATTTCATACTTTATAGTTATCAATCACTTTCCCCCACTCTTCTTTATTGTGCTGTATTTCATCCCGGAGCTCTTCTAATTCTCGAGTTGCTATCTCACTCTTTTGTTCTGGAGTGAGCAAAACAGGTTTGTCAACTTCCTTGACTTTTTCTCCCTTTTTCTTTTTATCTCTCCTTGCTTCTTTTGCTCTTTCAGCACCTTGATCTTCCTGCTGAGCTTGATTTGCCTCCTCTTCCTTCCCATTTGGCACTACTCGAGCCAAGTAGCTTTCAAACATTCCGTTCTCCAATTCTAATAATTTGACTTTTCTAGTAAGCTCAACTTGTAGCTTTGCCAATTCTTGATCATTATAGGCATCAAAGTCTATTATTTCTAATGCATTGGTGATTGTTCCTGTGTCCTCAGCCATCGCGATATCGTTGACGTGACAATGAGAAAATATTTTCAGTAATGAAATTATGTCTGACAATTTCAGTTCCTATTTAATTTATCAGTGATTGCCATAATTATTTTGCAGTCAAATTAAGCCTATTCGTACCCACTTCTTTGTCTGCAACAATGCTTAATAGTAACAGATATTCTTCAAGTTTAGCAGTATGTTCAGATTATATATATTACAATATCGATAACTGGAAACTTTGTGGTACGCAACAATCGTTCGCCGAATCGTGCTTCTATTTTAAGATTGGTTGAAAGCCCGCTACTTTTATTTTAAGATTGGTTGAAAGCCCGCTACTTTTATTTTAAGATTGGTTGAAAGCCCGCTACTTTTATTTTAAGATTGGTTGAAAGCACGCTACTTGTACAGCAAGAGCAGTAGATGAAGCTGCTAAACCAAAATTAGTGTTTTATCATGGATTAACATTGCCTTTTACTACTAAACCAAAGCCACTTAGGTAGCGTGATGTAACACAAGCATATTGAAATTAGAGGTGGTGAAGGACACAGTGAAACTATGGGAGTGAATGTCGAGGTATAAAGAGCAACAAGTAGTGCTGTTTTTAGTTTGAAGAACATGCTGAATTTTAGTAATGCCAAAAAAACATCATGAACTTACTTCTTCGATACCACTGCGCAAGCAACAAGTAGTTTTTATTCTTACAAAGTTTAACGAATACAAACTGCAGCAAAAAGAAATATAAAATAGTATTTCACATATATTAATATTCATATTTAATTTACAGGCACCAAAATCTTTTGGACATTCTTTTGTTCTGCTTTCCTGATGGCAGGCAAGTTGAGATGCTTTTCAACTCGTTCAATTCTTCCATCAATCGATTTGAGGATTGGTCTGACTACTCCTAGTTGGACAGTAAGAGCTGATGCAGATACAATAAGGCCTAAGGTTGGGACGACTCTGAGAAACATTTGAACTACGGATTGTGATTTTTCGCCAATTATGTAGATTCCCGGGGGGTATAAAACGAATGGAAAAATAAAAATTGAAAGGCTTGATTTGGCTTGCAACTCGGGATTCCACCAACTTGTCCGTTATCCGCTGTTTGGATTATATAACAGAATATCACAAGCATAAATTTAGCCTGGGAGGTTGATATCTCCCATTTCTGCTACTGCTTTAGCTCTTGACCGGAACAAATGATAATATTTCAACGCCGCACCCTTATCAAAAAATTTTTTGAGTGTTTCAGATTGATTTGAAACAGTGTGAACAATCTCAATTAGAAACTCATAGAGCGATTGTGCTTGACATTGAACACAATAAGAGTACAATTACATTGCTCTTTATCCCTAAATTAATTTTCTAATTAAATGACTCTGAAACCCCGCCCGTTCGAAAATCCTGCTTTCTGATTTTTTTTGATGCCTGACCCGACTCTGTTTCCAAAGCCTGTATATGGCGCTAGCATTTTCTAAATAGTTTTCCAAGTAAACTAAACGCAGCTATACTGGCTGCTTGGGAACAGCTATCTAGTCTCTAGTTTAAAACATTATGAGATTTCCCTTGCTCGTCTCCATCTACAGGATTAATTTCCAAAGAATGTCCATAAAAGCCCACAGCTTGTTTTTCCGTCATCCCTTTTCAACCCCCCTAGGGATTTAAATGTCTCCAAATTATCCTGGGTGCCAACTAATGTTCCAACGATTCATTCCTACCATCGGCTTAGCTTGCTCATCTACCGCTCTTGCTCTACAAGTGATTCTACTGAAACCTACCTTGATCAACTTTGATGAACGCATGCATAGAATTGAAAATGAAATCAATTTCAAACCAATGAAGAAAATGTAAATATAATAAATACGCTCTCTTTCAGAGTCTTATCCTTTCGTTTTCTAACCGACATTCTCACCTTCCCTCGCAACGAATTCTTACAGTTCACTCTACATTAGATTTTCAATCTCGGAAAAAATTTGTCAAATGCAGAGAAGAGCTTTCCCTCGCCTATTCAGACATTTTAGCACTCTCGATCCTAAATATCAAATCAAACTACAAGCAAACCAAGAAAAAGATTTGAGAACTGAATTATTGGATGCATCATTATTTTACGTTCCCTCAGATGGTTTTACAAAAACTGCATTAGTAAAAGGGGCAGAATCATTAGGATGGAATCCAATTACAAACGGATTATGCAGTCGAGGACCTATAGAATTGGTGGAGCATTTTATTGAAAAGAGCACTTTAGAACTGCATACGACTGTTACAGAGGATTTCGAAAAGTAATTTCAAGTTAACAAAGATTGGGAACTACGGGTAAAATCAGACAGCTTGTACTAAATAGACTGAATATGACTGAGCCGTATTTGGAGCACTGGCCAACTGCCGTAAATATGATGTTGCAACCGCAAAATGCGCTATCTACAGCCAGACAACTTAAAGATTTGACAAGCGAAATGTGGCATCTAGCAGGCGATACTTCTGTTGACGTAACGAATTTTTAATTTAGTTGAATTGGTACAGTAAACGCTTAATGCTTGCTGGTGTGTACACATCTACCGAAATGTACATGACTAGCGACCAATCTGAAGGCTATGAAAATACAAAACACTTTTTGGATGAAAGATTAAAAGATATCGGCAAAGTTGGGAAAACTATCAGTGACATTTCAAAATTCACTAGTTTTGGATATTCGCAAGTTGTAGGAATAATCAATTCGAAGCGATTATAATTTTCCAATAAAAAGTAAGTGTGAGAGAGCAACTGAACGAGAAATTTTTGTCTCATACGCAACTCTTGTCTCCTGAGGAGGAAATAAATTCTTGGGTAGCAATAGAAAAGATAATTCAATATCCCTTCGCAAGATTCAATCTGGCTCGACTTTGATTCTGCACGATTTCTTGTTTTGCTTTTTTCTGAAAAATTTGAAATCCATAATGGCAACTCGACAGCAGAAGCTGCTGCAAGCTAAACAAAAATTGGATAAATTTCAAAAGAAAAGGCTAAATAGTAATTATTCAATACAAGCAGCGCTTTCTCAATCATCAGTGAATGCTGGAACAAACTATGCAAGTCAAACTGGGTCTGCTTATGACGAATCTGTTGTATCTGTTGAGCAAGACTCTCCTATCAACCAACAATCAAATTCACCAGTCGATTTGATCAATACCATGAATAGACTTGACTTGAACGAACAGAAAACTCCCAAATTGGAGGTACTATATTAGTAACGTAGCGTAAATTGTCAACAACTAGCAATCGATCTCTTCATAACGGGAAGCAAGATGATTCAGAATATATCAAGGCTTTGAATGATAAAATCAAATCGCTCGAATTAAACATTTCCAAGTTGAACGAGGAAAAGAATGATGCAAGTGTTGAAGGCTTACAACGAGAATGTGTCCATTTGGCGAAACAATTAGAACGCGCTACCAGTGAGCACCAAGAGCAAATGAACATTAAAGATCACGAAATTAGCAGTTTCCAAAAGGAAGTGTCTGAATTAAAAGTTCAACTGCAAGAATACCAGAAATCAATTAGTGCATTAAAAGTTGCAGCTAAGGAAGCAGAAACAACTATATCAGAGCTAAATGAAGCGAAAGAGTTGCTTTCAGTGCAAAACCAGTCATCTGATCAAATACAAGACTTGATGGACAAAATCAATTCGCATGTGGAGCTGGAAAAAGAGCTTCGCGCTCAAATTGACGATTTAACTCAAAAGTTTGACAAGGTTTATGAATCTGACTGCCAAAAAACTCAAGAAATTGCCCACTTGAGCAATCTTTTGAAAGAAAAGAACGATGCTTTAGCGGAAATGGAAAAGAGATTGATTGATATTGAAAATCAAACAGCAACCGAAATCAGCACGTTATTGGAAAAAGTAAAAGAGTTTGAACTTCAATTGCAAAGCGCAAATGTTTCAGACCAAGTTGAATTCTACAGGCATGAATACGATAGTATCAAAGAAACTGCAGATCGACTTTCGAATGAATTACAAGTGCTTGAACAAGAAAACTCTGACCTATACGACGAGAAATCAAGATTAAATATTGAAATTGACTCAAGAGAAACTCGTATAGAAAATATGAAGCAAGAATTAGAATTGGTGAACAATCAGCAAAGCAAATTACTTTTAAATATTCGCAGTGTTTTCAATCAGGTTGTAGAAACATATCACAAGTATGACGACCCAGCTATCCTTTCCTTAGATGGGCTACATACTGATGTTGTATTACAGTTTGATAGATTATCAGATTTGTTACAGCGATTGATTCAGATGTTTGAAGAAAGATTGCATTTAAAGGATGTCGAAGACCTTGATCTAAGACAGACTATCATTGATTTAACAACTGAACGTGACGCTTTACTGTCTCAAAGGCCAAGCGATGGTACTTTATTGGATCAATTACAACAAATTACGTTGGAACAAGCGCAGGAAATTGAAAAGTTAAAACGAGACGGAGAGCGTATGCAACAGCAAGATGATTTGAAATATGCAGAACTTTCAATTGAAAATGACCAGTTGAAGCTGCAGTTGGAAGAACTTCACAGTCCGGATAGTCAATTGGAACGATTAAAGCAAGAACTTTCAAACCAAAAGCAATTTTATGAATCTGAATCAGTGCATTTAAAGGAAAAGATTGCTTTGCTTGAAAATACAGAGAATGACCACCAATCAATACTTTTAGAAGAATTGCAAATGATGAATGAAATTCAAGCGCAAGAAATCCAAATCCTCAAAGAACAAGTAGCACAGGGGGAATCAGCCTCAGACGAAAACTCTGGCGTACCTGATTCTACTGCCCAACATATTCAAGAGCTGCAATCTATTAATGAAGAAAGATTGCAAGAAATCGAAGGTTTGCACGAAGCATTGAAAGAAAAGACAAGTTTACTTTTTCAAGAAACTCAGGATTTCAACATGTCTCTCGCCAGTCGCGAAGAATTGATCCGGTCACAAGCAGAAGAGATTGAAAATTTGAAACAGGAACTAGCAAGTACTCCTGTTAATGGGCAAAGCGAACACGGTCTAGTTGAAGAGCTGCAATTTCAAGTTGAAGATCAAATGATTGAAATCGAATCGTTAAAGGCAGATTTGGAAACTAAAAGTAAACTTATTTTACACCAAACTGAAGAAATTAGCTTACTAAAGAATAATTCTGCTGCAGATGATGCAGATTTGCTGATTGAACTAGATGCAGTGAAAGCCCAACTTCAAAGTACCGTCGAGGAAAACGAAAATTTAAGTAAACAGGTTCAAATATTTGTCAACGACATGAATACAATTACAGAATTATCTCAATCTTATGTTCAAGAAATTTCTGACTTGAAAGAACAGTTGGCAACGAATGGGGGCAATAACGATGATCTGCTAATTCAAAATGAAGAGCTCAACATTGAACTTACGATGGTTCACGAGCAAGTTCAACAACTGACAAATGAAGTGGATTCTCTAAAACTAGAACTCTCTCAAGTTCGAGAATCAAGTGCTGCCGCTATAAAAAAACTTGACTCTAGTGTTGAAGAAAATTCAATTCTGGTAGAAACCTTGCGCGATTTGACAGACCAAAATAGTGCCTTGAAAAAAGATATTCAAAATTTGCAAAAAGAGATTATGGAAAAGGATGCCCAAAGTCATCAAAATCTTATTCAAATCACAGAGTTGGAAAATGTAGTCTTAAAATCGAATAATACAGAAAAAATAGAACAGCTGGAAATTCAACTTTATGAAACTAGGTTACAATACCAAGACCTTATTCTTGAAACACAAAATCAAACTGACCGCTTGCACGCTCTAAATGATCAATTGACATTTCAGTCTAAGGAATTAGATCACTCTAGGGAAAGAGCAAATTCGTTATTAATGGAGCTGGAAGAAAGTGAAAAGCATATTTCTGAACTAGAAGGTGTTATTCAGAAGAACGAATCGACATTTAGTGCCATGCAACTGGAATTCGAAAAAGAACGGGATACCTTGAAATTTGAAATCGCACAACTGACCACTTCATTGAACAACAACGTATCTCTCAACAAGAATGCTAGATCGGGAATGGAAAGTGAACTATTGGCGCTGAAATCTGAACTTGAAGAAAGTGAAACCCGTGTACAGCAGTTGGAGAAGATCATTACAGAAAATAATGAAGGGTTCCAAACTGAATTGCACAGCTATGAATTGAAACTAAATGAGTTAAGATTACAAGCCACAAACAGTGCTTCTCTCAAAGACGATTTGATGGAATCGGAAGAGCGTATTCAACAACTGGAGCGAATTATAACGCAAAATAACGATAATTTCCAGTCTGAACTGTTGAAATATGAACAGCGGATAGAACAATTAAAGTCTAAGAATTCTGACTCTACCATCTTATTGCTTAGAGAGGATTTGGAGGAGAGCGAAGAGCGTGTGAAGCAACTCGAACGTATCATCACAGAAAACAATGAAAATTTCCAGAAGGAATTGCATAATTACGAACTTCAACTAGAATCCCTTAAAGCCAGTGTTTCTGATCAATCTGAAATCTTGCAAGTTAAACAGGAATTACTGGAAAGCGAAGAACACATATCACAGTTAGAAGCAATTATTACTGATAATAATTCAAAGTATCAGGCGCTGTTGGATGAATTTCAAATGGAAAGAGAGCAACTGGAGTATGATTTGTCCAATGTGAAAGAGCAATTACATGTATATACCGAGAATGTAATATTTACTAATGTAGAATGCTCAAAGGGAAGCCGAATTACATGCTACTCAGCAAAGATATGAAGATGCTGAAACTAGAGTTAGCCACCTTGAACAAGAAATTTACCAATTACAACAAGGTTATTCAATGAATGGCGAGCAAAGTCATAAACTATCAGAATCTATTCGTGAATTGGAAAAAGAATTGGATGAAAGTCGACAAGATTGTGCCGAGGCCGAAGAACGTATACAGCTTTTAGAATCAATTATTGAATCCAACAATCAAGAATTTTCCAAACTGTTGGAGGCTGAAAATGCGCATAAAGCAGAAATTGAAAAGGAACTTGACAACATGCGACAAGAGTGTGAAGAAAATGAGCGTAGGATTACTCAGCTTGAAACTGTTATCGATTCAAATAATACCCACTTTGAAGTTCTATTACGTGACAAAGAGGTGATTTACTGTGATTTGGAGTCAAAGACTATTATTTTGGAAGCTCGAAATGAAATTTTGGAGAAAGAATTCCTTGATCTTTTATCAGTCCATCGTTCAGCGCAAATTGATAAATCAAGTGTTGACTCGGAGCTGTACGAATCCAAAATTGAAATAATGCAATTAAACGCCCATCTAACCGAGACCTCACAATACTACGAGGGACTTTTGGCGGAGAAGAAATCCGAAATTGAAGATTTGTTGTCGAAACTCTCTCAATTGGAACAACACACTGAATCACTGTCACAGACTATCCATGGGTCCCAAGAATTGTATGCTAAACACCAAGAACTGCTCTCTGGCTGCGAACAACATACACTGGAACTAAACGAGCTCCGAGAAACTGTTTCAAGATTGCAAAGCGATATCGCAGAGCTATCAGAAGAAAAGAACAGTTTAAAGTCCAAGGTCCAAGTTCTTGAAGGCGAAATAGACGGCAAAACGAATGCAGTTGATTTGAATTCCGAGCTCAGTCAGGCGAAAATGGATTTAGAAAAAGTAAATGCAGATTTGCTGGCAGCGCAAGAAAACTGTGCTCAGTGGGAGCAATATTGTAATAACACTTTGGCTGAAACGCAGGTATACTATCAGACCCAAATTGATTCGATTACTCAAGCAAGTAAAGAAGAGACTGTTTCGCTGCTCCAGCGATTGGAAGGAGCAAACAACGAGATTGAGTTGCTGAAAACAGAAATTTCAGAAAAAGATATTAATCTTCAAATCCTTTTGGAAGATCGAAACAATTATAGTGAAAAAGTTGGAGAATATGAAGCTAAATTGCTGGAACTTCAGTCTAATTCGGATTCACTTGGACAGAATGGCGTTGATCAGTCTTTATATGAACAACTTCAAAAAGACAATGAAGTAATCTATGCTGAAATTGAACTAATTTACAAAAAGTTCTTCCCATATGCACATTACACTTTGCAAAACTGCTATGAAGCGATTGAATTACTACACCAAATTGAAGAGACGATCCAATTCAAAGAGTCGGAACTGAACAAGGTTGCGGAGATTCAAAAGGGTTACGAATCAGCAAAACACGACGCCTTATCTAAAGAGCACTTTATTACCCAATTAAATTCTGAGCTAGAGGATGTGAAGCGCGATTTGGAGGAAAAGAACTACGAATTTGCGGATATGACTACTAAAATACAAAATTTGGAAATTGAATTGGCAGAAAAAGAAAATCAGATCGAAGATCTTTCTATATCGCTAGATGAGTTCAATAGAAATACTGCCAGATATACCGAGCAAATAGACAGTTTACGTAATGAACTTGATCTCCAAGCGGCCGCTTATGCTGAACTCCAAACAGAAGCTCAATATACGATGCACAAAACGGAAGAAATTGAAAGATTAAACGCCCAGATCACTGAAATGTATGCAAAAGAAGCTGAACTTCAGTCTCAAATCAAAGAGGTTTCTCAGAAAAATGTAGAGCAGGCATCTCTGAAACAAAGACTGGCTGAATTCGAGCAACAAGTTTCCGATTTACAATCAAAGCTTGACCAAAATCGGCAGTACTATGAAAATCAAATCCAGGATTTGGAAGCTAAAGCACTTGAAAATGAAGTAAAAATAGATGAAAATTTGCTGAAAGAATTGTATGGCCAGATTGGAATGTTGAATCAAGAAAAAACAACACTTCAATTGACTAATGAAACTTCCGCTAATGAATTGCAGAATTTACACGACACTCTAAATAGCCTAAATGAAACCATATCTACAATGACTACTCAACATGAAGAAAATTCTTTAATTCTCCAAGATTGGCAAGCCTACGCTCAAAGTTTGGAAGCTGAAAAAACTGAGCTATCTTCCCAGAACGCACAGTTGGCGCAACAGCTACAATCGATGCAGGATCAGCTAGAACAAATTTATAACACCGTGGTGGAGGCGGAGAAAGAAAGAGATTCCGCTCAACAACAATTGGCAGAAATTAAAATTTCAAAAGTCTCAATTGAAGAAAAACTCAATGCAACAAGCATAAAGTTGAAGAGCTTGCAAGAAAGCCAGGATAAATCATTTGAAGATACGTTACGATTTGAATCAGAGATTAATTCTTTGAAAAAGGATATTGGTAAATACAAAGAAGAGTTAAAGAACCAAAAAGATCTAGAATTCAAGTTGAACGAGGAATTAAACCACACCTTAGTTGAATGCAACTCCTTAAAGGAACAGTCGACTGAATTTAAGAAGCTTAAATCAAAGGTTGAGTTGATTGAAAATGAAAAAGTTCAGCTGCAAAATGATTTGGACCAAAGTTATGCTATGGTAGAAAATTTGGAAATGAAATTAGACCAAACTCAACAAAGTCAAAATCGTCTACATATGACATCTTCACATGAACTCAATGAAAGAGATAGTCAGCTTTCAACGTTACACAATGAAAAAACTAGATTGGAGCAGCGTGTGCATGAGCTTGAAAGTCAGTTATACAATCAAAGTCAAGAAAATTACAATGGGCAAATGCAAATTGGTTATCAATTTGAAACGCTACAAAAGAATTTGGATAAAGTAAGTGCAACTGCGAATGCTCTACAAGAATCTGAAAATCGTCTAAGAAGAGAGCTAGATGAAGCGATTGATATATCAAACTCTAAGGATAGGGAGATGGAAGATTTGAGGACTAGCTTAGCAGAATTGAAAAAAGCTCACGGTGAAAGGTATTTATGAAGTAACTCAGTGCGTATCAACCTAGAAGTGCATCTGCTAGTCCTAAAGATTTGCAGGATAGGCTGAAGGAGCTTCAAGCAGCTAATCAGCAAATTTATAGTTTAGAGTTGGAAATCTCCCGCCTGTCTTCATTAGTTGAAAATGCAGGTTCACATTATGATGTTGAACAACTTTTGGCCTCCATAAATGAATGGAAGCAAAAATATGAAGAAGCAGAACAAAAGTATGAGGAACTTGCAGTGCATAGTAGTGGTAAAACTGGAAGATACCTTTCTAATTCTGACTACAATTCATTGGTATCAAAAGCTGCTCAAGTTGATCAGTACGTTATTCAGGTTAGACAGTTATTGAATGTAACAAATACATTTGAAAAAGATATTGAATCCTTGCAAAGGGCTATTCAAGCTTCGATCGATAATAAGCACCTCCCTCAAGAAAGGCTAGAAGCAGAGTTACAGACTTCGCTTTTACATGAAAGTAAAGCTTTACAAGCCATTCGAAAGTCGTTTGCAGAAGCACAAGAGGAACTTTTAAGAGTCAAAGAAGATGCCCAAATTCAAATCCAGCAATCCAGAGAAGAATTTGATGAATTAGCGCATTTGTTTGAAAATGTGTCCTTGGAGTTGGAACAAGTGAAGCAGTCGAAATCTAGTATTTTGGCTAGAGGTGGAAGCTCACAGAGCGCAGGACTCGAATCGCATCATAAATTAACTTTGATGATTTCAACACTTGAAGCTGAAAAGGTTCATCTCTTAGGGGAAATACAGAAATTGAACGTTGAATTGGAAACCGTAAGAATGAAATCTGTTGACAGTAAAAACGCAAAAGAAATCCAGGCAAAGCTAGACACCAGGATTATTGTTTTAGAAGATGAAATTAGAGAGCTTCAAAGGCATATCAGAGATACCGAGGCAAAATTAAAGCAAGCAGTGCTGGATGGGCAGCGTGCTCAGCAAAACTATTTGCAGCTTACAGAACAGATGAATTCTGGCGGTCGTGATAAAGATGTAGTTATTCGTTTGGAGGCTGAAATTGCCTCAAAGAATAATGAATTGATGCGTTTAGACCATATGTTGATGGAAGAGCGCATGCGTTCAAGAGAACTTGAAGACGAAATTCATAATGTTGTAATGAATGAACAAAGGCAAGCTAGAGATCATTTGAACTTTAAACTGAACGAACTTCGATTGCAATTTGACCGTACCTTGGATGAAATGGCGCAGAAAAATGCCCATTTGGAAAGATTACTTGAAGACTCTGAAAGAACAATTGTTGAAGACAGAGCGATTTATATTCAAAGGGAAAATGCGTTAGTTCACGATATCCGAAGTTTACAAAGTCAGCAGGGCAATAACCGATGGAGCTCAAGGGACTCGCAGGCATCGAATAAGCAATTTGAACTTGACCAAGAGATCCGAAAACTTGATGCAAGAATTTATGAGTTGGCAGGAGAAAATAGAAAGCTCAAAAAAACAGTTGAAAGTCTTGGCAATCAGCATGCAAAAGAGCGCTATGCTCTATTGGGTGATATTTCGACACTTAAGCATGAATTAGAAGACAGTAAACGCATCATAAAATCCTTGCAAGAGCAGAAAACAGTAATTGCTACTAATTTAGAATATTGAATTTGCACTTAGCCAGAAAGAAGAACGTCTTAAAATTCTGGAAGATGAAGTGAAAGGGAGAAGAGGCCCGCAGGGTAACCTTTGTTTGACGTGTAGATATTAATGATGAAATTTTGTCATTGAACAAGCAGAAGGAAGCTCTAGAAAAGATTTTGCTCACGAGAGAATCCGAGTTACAAAATGCCGAATTAAGAATTGGAGAGTTATTAAATGCTCAAAGTAAGCATAATAGTAATCTTAGACAATTCATTCAGATCTCCAAACATTAAGGAAAGGAACGGGTTAGTGAATGACTTCAAATCTCCAATCGACGCTGAAGAAAAGGGAATCGATCTACTACGATCCGAATTAGCTGATTTATATTCAGTTGCCAACGACATATTTACCCTAATATCTCAACTATTTTCTCATCTTCTGGAGATACCAATGGTTGATCTAAAAAAACAACCGCCAAATATCCTTTCCAGCTATATTTCCAAATTTAAATCCCATTGCAACCATCTCATTCAAGAAGTACTATACCTAAGGGGTATCAACTCCAAATTAATTCTGTGGAGAAATGACTTGCAATATCAAAAATTGTACATGAATTTACAATTAGAAGATATGGAACATAGGTGAGTTCGCGTTAACCTAGTAATGAAACCTGCTTGCGTATTATGAAAGGCCATGGTATACCAGTTCCTGATCAAATCAAGAAAGCCAGTCCAAAGCAGAAATGGAGGCGAGCCTATTACTGCATCATTGCTTTAGCAAGAATGAAGTAAATGTAAACTAATTCTAGAAAAATGTCATTGCAGTGGCAATTCATAGAAGAGGAAGGTAAAAGAGTATATATCGCTGACGACAATAATTTTAGTCCTGGGTATCGTTATTAAATTCAATAAAGACGAAGGCTCAATATTCAATAGTTGTTCAACGTGGTTGGCAGTAGAATTCCCTCTGATGGGTTTCCCTGTCTTTTGCTCTGAAATTTTGTAAAATTTGCCATTTGAAAGTTAATGGTTTGTACAAAGTGTGAGAAGAAGCTCACGTCAATAGTAACTCCAGAGACATGGAAAGAAGGATCCAAGAACACTGTAACAGGATCTGCTGGTCGCAAGCTGAACGAAAATAAGCTGCTCTCAAAAATAAGTAAAACGAAATTCACTCCTTATGAAACAAACAAGTGCAAGATTTGCAAAAAGTCTGTAGCTCAAAGGGCAGCCCATTATTGCCAGCATTGCGCTTACAAGAAAGGAATTTGCGCAATGTGTGGAGTGATGATTTTAGATATTCGTGGTTATAAACAGAGTACCACATAATTGCCATTCAATAAATAATATTTTGCTTAGGAGCTCTGCAGTATGGATTTCAATCCTATTCAAGCAAGAAATCTTGCAATTTTTTTGTCTAAAAACTAATGAAAGAATCGGGTAATGTGTGGTCTGAGCATGTACATGAAGGTCTGACATATTACTATAATTCTGCGACTAAGGAATCAGTGTGGGAAAGGCCAAAGGACTATTTACCTCCTCCAAAACCAAAGTTAGCACCACCAAACTTGCAAAATATACCAGAAAAAAGGAACTTTGAAGGGGAAGAAAGGCTTGTACTTGCAGTATTAAAATCAGAATTAATAGCTAACGGGGCCATTGTACTTGTAAATGAGCAAGGAGTGACAATTGGCAGGGATAAATCCTTTGAGGAGCGACTCAGACTGAACGAACTGGCAGTAAGTAGATTTCACTGTTCGATATATTTCCAGCGGGAGTTTAAAATAGTAGATAATGGCTCTACTCACGGCACATTTTTGAATAACATCAAGCTGTCCCATTCAAAGGTAGAATACCAGTTAACTTAGCAATCTAGTGTACCGTTTACATTAAATGATGGAGATTTTCTGGAAATTGGATCAACAAAGTTTCAAGTGCATTTGCACGAACTATGCGAGAAATGTGATCCTCAAGTTCAAAGTGTGGTTAGTACAGCGCCTACAGCAAAAAAGAAAACAAAGGTTGTAGAATCTGTGCCATATGTACCTAAAGTAAATCTAGAACAACAAAGACTGGAGGAGCTGGAACGGTTAAAGCAGAAATATCTTCCAAATGACACTGAAAGGGTATCAATGTCATTCAGGAAAGACAGATTGCCGATTAGAGAATTACCTGAGCCGGTGGAAGTGAAAGCTCAAAGCTACATCAAGCCTCTAGTCCTTGGTAAAAAGCAGGAAGCCCCGATAGATGCTACGAATAAGGGCAACCTGATGCTGCAAAGAATGGGCTGGAAGGAAGGACAAGGCCTCGGAAAAGAAAAGGAAGGCATAGTTGATCCTGTAAAAATGTCCTCACAAAAAGGCAGACGTGGGTTGGGTGCGTAATAAATATGTAAGTTATGAAACATTATCAAGAATGATTGAAATTATTCATTTTCATTCGATAATAGGCTCACTTTCGCTTTTTTAATTTCCAAGCTTTTTCATTGGTTTAACGACTTGAAACAGTTGCCCTTGGCTTCTGCAGGCTCACACATGCCGCCAAACGGTATAAATTCTTCGTTAATTTTCTCAGCAGGTTAGCATGTCAACCCAATTCAAATTCAACTGGCAACCTTGGGCCCGCCTTCAGGGCATTGGTTCTGCATCATTCATATTTATGGCAGCCGTTATTCAAATTTTTTACCCAGACCTGTATATTGCTTTAATCAACTTTGCAATTTCAATTCTTATAGTTGCACTAGAATATCCACCTTTAGGTAATGTGCCTTTCTTGGGAACCAACTATTTCTTCAGAGCACTATTATATACAGTAATGGCAGCATTTGGAATGATATCAGCACCAACCACGACCGGTGCAATGTGTCTATTCTGTAGTGCCCTCACCTATCTCAGAGCAGGTATCAATGGAGAGTCTGGTGGAGAAAAGTCATCCAAAAAGTAAATTGTAAATACATAATTTGAAACTTATGGTTTTATTTTCATTAAAAATGCTGCATTAACGACAGTTACCTTTAGGTTCCCAAACATCATGACACAAAAAGTTGTTGAATGGTACTTCCTTTTTCGCGAGAACTTTGAGAATCTCTTGACCAAGTAACCCACCAACAACTGCGCAAGATGCGGTAAACTCACAGTCCCAATTTCTAACCAATTGCCTTTGATTAGAAAATACGTACATTATTAGTTCATCTGGCACAAAATCATTTTTTACCTGAACTTTGCTTAAATATTGTAATTTCATCTTCTGCAACAACTTTGAGTCGTGTTCAGTTGGATATCTCTTTTGCTGATCCCAAAATGACCATACAACTGTAATTAATACTATTTACCATTGATTGCGAAGAACAGAGGATGATTTTGTTTGGCCCATCTACGCCCAGCTCTTCCTTCTAATTCTACTTGCCCGAAAGAGACATTTCTCAACTTTGAAATAGGATAAAATATCTCTTTCCTATCTTCCTTTTTCAGCGTTTCCCCAGTCTTTGACGTCACTTTTGTTTCAGTTGTAAATTGATGAGATATCAAATCTGCAAAAATGAATGAATGTAACCCCATGTTACTTGCGGCCCAGAACTTGATTCCCTTTTTATGGCAAATGTCATTGATCCTTGTAATTTGAGTTGGATTTCCGGATGTCAATACAACAATGTCAAATCCATCAAAATAATCTTCATTCTTCGAATCAATTGAATCCTAGGTAAATTGAAATTTACAGTAATGGTAGTAAAGGTAACCCTAGGATTGAGCAATTGTAATTTTGGGAGTACACCGGTAACCTTTGGTTTCCCCAAATCCTCTTTTCGTAATAGGAACTGAACGCCAAGATCTACTTCCTTTACGATTGTATGATCCAGTAGGGTAACATGTCCGACCCCTGCAAGGACAATGTTCTTTAATATTTCATTTGATAATCCAGTGATCCCAATAACCAATATTTTTGAATTTCGCATTCTGGATGAATTCGTGGTTACCGTTGCTGAGCTTCCATTCCCCATAGACGGATTTGTCTGTCGTACAGTTTTACTTCATCGGCTGTAATCTTTATCTTTTTTTCGGGTTCTTCTTCCTGTATTTCTCGAGATCGTTTCGTCATTTTCAGATTACTTTTGGAACCGCTAACTAGTGAGAATAAATAGTATTTAAAGAATCCAAACTTTTGGTGTCTTGTAAAGCAGATCCACGAGCTCATTTCGTTGGTGCTGTGCAACCGAATGATTACAGAATTCAAAGATATTGATGCACATTTTTGATAACCAGTTGCGCTGGACATTTTTGAAATATTGGCGGCTTTCTGTTCCCGACCTCATCATCGCTTTTTTCGTATGCCGACTGCCGCCTCAATGGATTAAATTGATTTAAAATATGCATTCACCTTGAACATTATGGAATCCCATGGACATGCAAGTATATATATAAAGCAGCTATGGAAATGACCCGCCAGTTAATCCCAAACAAATTCCTTTGAAACTTTTTTTAATTGAGGCTCCTGATAGATGTGACAGTTCGGGAGTGGAAAGTATAAATGGTACAAAAACAAAAAAAGTACCGCAAAATGGTGGAAATCAATTCATTATTGGGAGTAACTGGATCAGCTATTTCGCACTTTGCATCAAAGGCTTCAAGTATTACGTGGCAACCATCTTACGGCGGTGTGGTGGGAACTTCTTGCGACTTTCCGGGAAATGATATTGCGACTGGAATAGTAGCAACCCCTGCTTCCGCTTCGTCTTGTATTGTAGCGTGTGAACGTCGCTCCGGATGTACACATTACTCCTACTCTACTGCCACAAGCACATGCAATATCAAAAGCGGTACTGTTAATCAATCAAATGCTGTATTTGACAATGGACTTGAATGTGGTATATTGCCATTAAATCACCCTACTTGGACAGATGGAAAGGGTGCGACACCAGCCCATTTTGGACAAAACTGTCAATTTCCAGGAACTGTAATTGGAACAAAATCAAATATGGCTTCTTACGGATATTGCTATACAGCCTGTGCCAATACACCTACATGCACTCACTACAATTTTGATTCAACTGGAACCTGTTATTTCATTACCGGCTCCGTATCCCTTTTAGATGCTTCCTATCAAAGTGGGGAACAGTGCGGTGTCCTTGCCAACATCATACACTAATTTTCTGGTAAATACATGTATCCTCTTGTAATTTATAATTTAAACGACTTTAACTGGCTTACCATAGCCGCATGGATTGCTTGTTGCGCATTGATGGAGGTCATGGACTTTCTCGACCCTTGAAGTCCCAGAAACTTTCCACATGGTGAAAATGTCAGATAGTTAAATACCACCAATATTTCTGGGATCTAAATGATCTTGGCTATTACTCTTCCACTTGTCTCTGCACTTTCTGTGAAAAGAGATATTTCCTTCCAACCATACTATGGCGGTATACTAGGATCTGACTGCGACTTTCCAGGAAACGATATCTCTTTAGGAGTTAAAGTCTACGGTATTACGCAACCCTCAGATTGCATCATTCTGTGCGAACGATATTCAGGATGCACCCATTACACCTTCACACCTGGCTTGTGTAATATCAAGAGTGGAACCGTTCAAGAATCTAATGCAGTAAGCGCCTCTGGCGCTCAGTGTGGTATTTTACCAGCTAATCATCCTTCCTGGAATACCGGAAAAGGAGGAAACTTGTTTGGCACAAACTGTAACTTTCCGGAAGAGAGCATTGGTTCCACAAGTAATGTGCCATCGTATGGTTACTGTTACCTTGATTGCAGAGCTAACCCAAATTGTACTCACTACACACTCTCTTCTGGTACTTGTTATTTCTACAATGGCAAATCATCAATACTTAATGCAGCTTATGCCGGTGGTGAACAATGCGGAATCCTTGCTGGACATTATTAGAAGCTTGTAATAAATTCTATGCAATATTTTTTTACTTTTTTATATGTGTGGAATTTTGTTTTTGAAGAATATCAAGGACCTGCATATTAAAGAAGGTTTAAAGAGTATCATTGGGAAGAGGGGGCCGGACGCATATAGTAGTAAAGTGTGGGATGATTGCGAAATGCATGGATGGGTGCTACATTTGAGAGGAATCAATGTCCAACCACAACCAGTAATTATCAACGACAATGTGCTTTGCTTTAATGGAGAAGTGTACGATGGTATTGAAGTGACGGATAACGACACCATTGCATTTGCACAATTGTTGGATTCCACTTCTACAGAACGTGAATTACTGGAAGCAATTTCCAAGGTCCAAGGCGAATTCTCCTTCGTATACCATCAGACACATACCAATTACTTGTATTTTGGAAGAGATTTTTTGGGAAGACGATCGTTGTTAGTTCACATTGAAGATGAATCTATTGCAATTGCTTCCGTTGCAAATGAGAATTGCAATGTAAATTTTTGGCTTGAAATGGAAACAGATGGGATATACAGAATTAAACTGGATGAAAACTTGAAAGATAGCTTGACTGTATTCAAATGGAATGACGGTAGTGGACTATCTTCTCCTGATATTTCCTTAAACACCACTCTCCCAACTGAGTTGGATCTAGAGCCAGTGAGTGAAGAATTTCCAACAAATGATGCCAAGTTATCAGCAATGCTTGGATTGGAATCAAGATTGAACGAATCTGTCAGGAAAAGAATAATTACTATTCCTCCGACGCTAGCTGGAGAGTCAAAACTGGCAGTGCTATTTTCTGGTAAATCAAATCTAATTTAGGCGGTCTTGATTGCATGGTATTGGCGGCACTTGCAAACTCGTATTTACCAACTGGGGAACCAATAGATTTGCTTAATGTGTCCTTTGAAAACCCGCGAACTATCAAAGCTCATCAGAAACAAGATCCTTTCGATGTTCCAGATAGATTAACGGGAAAATTAGGGGCAGAAGAATTGAAAGCTCTCTATCCTCACAGAACCTGGAGATTTGTAAGAGTGGATGTTCCGTACGCTGAAGCTGTCGCAACTAGACCGCATATACAAAATTTAATGAAACCACTGTCCACCGTAATGGATTTGAGCATTGCGATTGCATTCTGGTTTGCAGCAAGAGGCAAAGGAACAATTGAAGTTGAAGGTCAGCAGGTCCCATATATATCCCATGCAAAAGTTTTGTTTAGCGGATTGGGGGCTGATGAACAGGTAAATTTATCTAAATGGTTAGCTTGGAGGTTATAGCAGACACAGAGGAGCATTTGAAAGAAATGGGTGGCCAGAACTAGTTGCACAATTGGCCTTAGATGTCGGTAGAATTGGAAATAGAAACTTGGGTAGAGATGATCGTATTATTAGTGATCATGGAAAGGAAGTCCGTTTTCCATTTTTGGATGAAAATGTCATTACTTATTTATCAAAGCTGCCCGTGTATCTGAAAACAGACCCTAGATATTCACGAGCAATCGGCGACAAGATCCTCTTGCGAATTCTAGCAAGCAAATTGAATTTGAAAAGGGCATCAGTTGAACCAAAACGAGCAGTACAATTTGGAGCCAAAACAGCAAAGATGGAATTTAGCTCAGAAAAGGGTGGTGATTTGTTATAGATGAAATGAAATAAATGTATTGATGGGACTCCACCTCCTGACTTTCCTATTTTCAAGCTTATCTTTTTTTATCACCAAAAAACCGCGAAATGTCGAATAAGACCTGGCTTCACACATTAATGGAGATATATGAAGTGGACGCTAGATATTACGACGAAATATACGCTTGTCTAATATCAAAAATAACTGATACCGCAGAAAAATGTGAGAAAATGGAGGATATATTATCAGAAATGCCTCTAAAACAGTACGAAAAATTCCTTCGGCAAGTACTGGAGACATTAGAAAGTAAAAGCATCGATTCACTAGTTAATCCATCCGAGTTTTCTCAGGATATCAAGATGAAGAAACGATCCACTGAATTTTCAAAGGATTCAAAAAAGGAATCTCCATTTAGAAAAGCAATGTTCAAACCAGAAGAGAAAAAGATTGACGCCATTAATGCACGGATTGATACTGCTGATTATGTAGAATCTCAACATTCACCAAAGAGCGACATAGGAAGCAGGGCTTCAACAATTGACGATGCTCCAGCGGGAGAATTGAAAAAGGGGGAATTGGATAGGTCGCTAGAGAAAATTGTTAATGAACACTTTCAACAAATAGATTTAGATTCTGAATTTGACCCCACTATCAAACAAGAAGAACCAGACTTGGATGATTGTGATACAATGTCACCAATAGAGCTTTTGTCCTCAGTGTTTCCAGACATGGATCCAGCAAAAATTGAAATTGTATTACAAAACCACCATTATAACATTGAAGACGCCATGGATTCCTTATTCAATTTCGATGAGGAGAGTGAGTCAAAAAAGCCTTCAAAACAAGTTTGTCGTCATTTCCTTGTCGGTCAATGCTACAGATCAGATTGTTGGTTTTCTCACGACCCAGATGCTGTATTGTGCAAATTTTGGCTGAAAGGCCGTTGCTATAAAGGTGACAAATGCGAATTTTCTCATGGTCAAATACTGGAACAACTTTCGCAGCCTAAACCTGCACCAGTTCAACCAAAGGCTCTTCCAAGCATAGATGATTTTCCAGCATTAGGTGGAAAAGCACCTAAAAAACCATCTGTTGACTTTTTGGCACCTTCATTTGCCAATAATGATGCGGTTAAAATGAAGCCGCAAATAATACAAGATAAATTCCAGATTGCTCGAAATCGAAATTCAGATCAACGAGGAAAAGTGAGCGATTTGGAAATAGACTGGGTTACAACAGGGGACAATCTATCGAATTTGTATATGAAATATAGAACAGATGCCATTGATGTGGCATTGAGCAGAAATAGATTATTCCAGAGGTTTGTTGTGTATAATAATAGGGCAACTGAGGCGTATCTGGCAGGAAATAAGGCTGCTGCTCGCGCGTTATCTCTATCTGCACACCAGTTAAACAATCAATTATCTTACTTAAATAACCAAGCAGCAAATAAGATTTTTTCTGAAAGAAACAAGCATGTGATATCCTCAAGCGGTGTCCGAGTGATTGACTTACATGGTTTACATCCTGTTGAAGCAGTAGAGCACCTCGACAATATGCTGCAAAATATTGTTACTCAGAGGTATAAAGGAAAGGTTGTTATCATTACAGGGACTGGACATCATTCTAGGGGAAAGAGCAAGGTATTTCCCCATGTGAAGAAACATCTAGAGGTAAAAGGGTGGAGACCGAAGGAAGGCACACTTGAAGATGGCAAAGGTGGAATGTTAGTAGTTCAAATATAATTTAAAAAGAATTGTTTTTGATAGTTTAACTAATGAGAGTATTTTGTGCTTTGTTTAACGCGCTGTTTTTTGAACAAACAACATGATCAAAGATGAAGTCCCGCCTTTGGAAGACATGACTGAATATCTTGCTAGTAGAAAAGCAGCCGCCCCGATTACCAATCCAGTTCGAAAACCTGCTCCAGTCTCAAAGTCTAAGGATAAACAGTTCACCGGGTTAAAAAAAGGTTTCTTTGATCAGCCAAATGCAAAACCAGATTCCAATACGGTTGCAAAGAAGATTGTGTCAAAAGACGATGATATTCCCTTTATCAAATCGAATCCAACAAAAAATAGTCTGGAGTTTGAAGAAGTAAAGAGCGCGATGGCTACTCAACTAGATCAGAATCGAAAAGGTATATCCAAATTTAAGACAGAATGGATGACACCAGAATTTTTAGATCGGATAGATAAATCGCCAGTGCTGCAAAAGGCATTTCAAAGCCCACAGTTTCTTCAGCTAATGAGTGAAATGAGTAAAGATCCAATATCTACATTCAAAAAGTGTGAAAATAAATTCCCTCAATACCTTGAAGCACTCAAAGAATTCGCAGGATTATTGGGCAGCGCTTTTGAACAAAAAGCAGAAGAGAAGGAAAGACTGGAACTGGAAGAGAATATGGCAAAGTTAAACCCATTTGAACAAGATTTAGTGAAAAAAGTAATGTCGAACACTGAACTTCAAAATGCACTGAAGAATCCAAAGATGCAACACTTGCTGATGCAGCTACAAACAAATCCACCATACTTGACAGAGTAAGTTGATTTGACTCTAGGTGTCTGAGATCTGCAGATCCTGATATGAAAAAGCATATCAAGTTGTTGATGGAAGCAGGATTGCTTCAGTTGCAAAAATAAACTACTATTGCTGGATTGGATTATGTATTGCAGATGAGAATGCGTGGCATGGCTAGATGGCCGAGTGGTCTAAGGCGTTGGACTTAAGTTCCAATTCGTGAAAG
>JADIIZ010000120.1:0-33889 GCA_027604345.1 Boothiomyces sp. JEL0866 | reverse complement strand
CTAACCCTAACCCTAACCCTAACCCTAACCCTAACCCTAACCCTAACCCTAAAACACCAGGCTACTACCCTAACGAACAATACCCAGCTTCTTTACTCAATCCTGACCCTATGTTACCATTTCGAAATGCTAGTGCAAAATTGAACTATATATACTTTATTAGGCCAAGATCATTTCTTTAACTTCAAGCTCTTGGGCTTGGATGTGATCCATATTATGCCCAGCTTTCTCATATTGCGATTTTTTATGCTCAACATAGCCGGCTGTGAAATGTGCTAAAAACAGTTGAAATAGTATTCCTGCGTAGAATGAATAAATGTCAAAATCTGAAGCGTCAATAATATCCATTAAAATCAAAAAGCCGGCTTGTAGTAGCATTCCTAATCCCCACATTACGGTTAATAGACCGGTTGAGAATCGGTAATCAACCGATTTCCATATTTCAGTCCTGTAATATTCACCTTCTTTTGTATCACCTTTTGATTTTCCATCCATGTAAGCAATTAGATTACGCTCTGCAAAAAATGACCCGAAAAAGAGAAATCCAACTATAAGCGGTAATAATACTTCAGGTGCGTTCAGGTATAGCTCATCCTCGGTAAATAGGGATACCGTTCCTTGAACCAAAGTGATTACCAGTATTGGAATAGCAATTTCGTCGTATTTTTTACCTTTCTTGTACGTCCTATACATTTCGTAGAATATTGTGATTGTGGATAACAAATAAGTGGACCACAGTGGAATATAAGGTTGAGTAAAAAATTGAATGCACCGTGGGATAATTAGCAAAAAGTATATCGACTGGGAAAGATCATCGTCAATCCTGAATCTCTGCTTCCTTTGTGCTAGTTCCTTTGTTGCTATAGTTTCGGTTTTTGGTTCAATTTCTAGTTTATTTTCGTCATTCATTTCTACAGTGATTTGCAACTCCTCCGTTGCTTGGGAATTGACCGTCGCTTGCTCTTCTGTGGTCATTCTATTTAGTTTCTTGAAAAAGCAAATAATTCATATGCTTGTACGATGTGGCTTTTGTTGTGTAACAGTGAATACAGATAGTACAGTAATCAAAGACCACTTTTGATATGTATAGTATTAAAATTCGCAATAACCCTAACCCTATGAGGATGTTGGATGATTGCTCAAATTGACACTAACCCTATGCTCTTAGAAAAGTATTCCAACCGAAATACAGAGTAACCGCAAACTACTCTATTGTGATGACGTAGAGGTTCTTTGTTCAAAAGTATTCGTGAGCACGAGGTGGTTGGACGGGGATCCCATAGTAATCTAGATTCATTGATTTGTAATCTCGAATCTTTATCAATCGACTTTTGTTTCTAGAGTAAGCGTGAAATTCAACCGGCAACAGAAAGGCCAGATCAAAACATTTATATTTTCAGCTGTGCTATTGGAATCTTGTATTCCCAGTGCAGCTTGTTTTTGCGTAAAGGTTAACTCATGTAGGGCTAGATAATCAGGGTCCTGAATTTTTGCGTTATTCATTTTATTCTAGCTAATAAACACTCTCAAAATTCAAATAGTTTCCGCTTGGATGGTATTTAGCCTAAAATGTTATTTAGTGTATCACCGCTATATAAAACAATTACATCCTAATGAAATTCAAAAAATCAAGTCTTACAATTTTGTATGGGGGTTCAACAAGCCAAAGGTACTGCACCTGTCAAAATCCCGAGCTTCGAAAACCATAACTTCAAATACGAAATTGGTAATTACCAGCGCTTAAATAGCTCTACGCCAAATTGCCAGAATTTTTCCTCTATTATAGACTAGTAACTGATTAATCAATTTTCTGATTTTCGTGATGAGCCTAGCAAACTTCTACACGAGCCCAGTGTCTCATGTCGTTGCCTCTTTAAAAAGAAGTCGCCCAAAGATTTTTCCAAACAAATGTACAGTGTGTTCTTTTTGATATCTCATACGTTGGCGATATTGTACAACGGATTCAATTTAACGAAAGATGACTTTGGAATGGTATTTGCACTGAAATGTGGATTCACAAATCAGCCATACACGAGTGTTCCTTCCCTGGATAGACAGTGTGGTCCTGCATGTCTAGCTGATACTGCTTGCACACATTTCACATTCAACCCAAATTTATTACAGTGTTATTTCCTCAGCGGGCCAGTGGAAAAAGATACAATGATAGTATCATCAATTCCATCTACAGCGGACCATGTTGATCCAAACTGTGGTTTTGTTTTAGCAAAGAACCCAGCTTGCCCAATCACTGGTGATACTATTTCTTGTACTAGTCTTGCTGTAAATAACGACGCACCTCCACCTGCTGTTACCCAACTCCCTTCTCCAACCCAACAGACAAACCAGCCAACTAGTCAACAAAATAACCCAGCAAGTAACCAGAATCAACCAAAGCAGTCTAGCTCGCCTACCTTTGTACCAGGGAGCGATACGGAACCATCCCCAACCCCAATACAGACAAATTATGCCGAGCCTCCAATCTCTTCTGGCTCATTCTTTGATGCAAAATTCATTGTAATCTCAGTTTCGATCAGTATTATCCTACTGTTCCTTGTATTCTTGAAATTCATTGTAATCAGAAAAAGAAACCCAATTAAAGACGCACCAGCCCCAATGGATTATCCTTCAAAGCCGTCAGAAACAAAATCAGAGTTGTCTTCTGCACAGAGGGATACAATCACAGAACCAAAGATTTCCTTGCTACGAAAGAGTTTAGGAAAGTTTTCCCTATTCTCTAGAGATTCCGAGCTATTCAAAAGAGAACAGGATGATCTGGAATCATTTGATGACTCGTTTGTACATTTCAACAAGAGTGAAGCCGCAACAGAAACCACAGTTGACAAGAGCCAAGATAAAACTTTTTATTACAAAACAAAGGAAGAGCCGCACTTGAGCAACATGCTTCTGAATCCATTGGCATTGTTCTCGATTCAAGAGCCTAAAGTTACTTCTGGAAGTGATGTGTAGATTGGTTTTAAAAATATACAAATAAAGTAAATTGAAATTTAACCGTATTTACTTTGTGTGGTTTCAACCGCTTTTTATAATGTAGCCAAGATGACTCCAATTGATGAGCCATCTTCCACATTGTTCTGTCCTGCACCTGTCAATCGTACCACCAGATCCCTGACTGAAAAAAACCTTAATTTAGATGGTGTAGTGATTAAACGACAAGCAGTAACTTTCCCAATGCATAGACAGATACTGCTCTTTGTTTCAGTCACAGCAATTAAATATGACGGCTTTGACCTCACAAATGATGGAAAGGGGGTGGTGTACGCCAACTGGTGTGATTTCAAAAACTGGTTTTACAAGCAAACTAGTTCAAGCGATCGAGACTGTGGGCCAAAATGCCAGCAAGATAATGATTGCACTCACTTTACTTTTGATCCTATACACGAGCAATGTTTCTTCAAGAACGGCCCAGTAGAGAAAGATACAATCATACAATCATCGCTTCCTCAAAATCAACAGAATTGGATGATGCCCGTATGCGGTTTTATTCTAGATAGAAATCCTCAATGTCCGATTGTTGGCGATAGTATTATTTGCAATGAACTGCCTAAAGCCCCTCCAGCACCTACTCCGTACTCTATATTAATTTAGACCTCCTAAATCCAGTGGAAATGGCAGTGGTGCTCCGTCTCAAAACGGTGGAACCTCTTCCGGGAATAATGGTAATCCACAAAACAGTAATAACGGTCCAAATTCAGGTAATTCAAATGGAAACTCTGGCTCAACTAATCCAAATTCTGGACAAACAAACCCTTCAAGTTCAGGCGGTTCAAAGTAGAATGAATTTAATCTAGGTCTCCTGGTTCAGGTAACGATGATCCAAATACTCGTCACTCGTCACCAACAGAATCTCCCATGACAATTAAAGTGGTTGGTGCTATAGCAAACTCACCCCAAACTACTTTAAATATTTCTCCAAGTTCATCTCCTGCAGTATTGTCAAATACTCCCCTAGCACCATTAACTCCTCCAGTATTTCAAAGCACTCCAGCATCTAGTGGTGTGAATATTCCTCTAGTAGCAGGTGTAACTTTTGGAATCATTATTGCTGGCGTAGCAATTGCAATGTATGCTGCAAAGAGGGATGGTTTTAGAAAACAAAAAGACCAAAACTCGTTGATTGACTTGTACTCTCAATTGCCTCCTGTAAAACCAATACCATTGGCTGGTCCGCCAAAGTCAATCTTGAGAAAATCAAACTTGTATAGCCTAAACAGCCAATCAACGGCAGATTTAGAACGAATAAACACAATTTCAGTTGGGTCTGAAATTGAGCCAGAAACAGAATGTGCCGTACCCCAAACTGAAACTAGTATTGATTTCAATTTTCCACCACCACCGAATGGTTCAAATTCAAGCTTGAATAACCAGCAAGTTGATGACTTTGTTAAATCAGCAAAACAGTCGGAATTAGTGCCTGAAAAGTCCTTGTATTTCAAACAAAAGAAGGAGAGCGATGGGAAAATGTTGAGTACCATTCCTCTGGTACCAATCAGAAAAGAATAAAATGCTTGTATTCAACTTTTGCTAGATACAAAAGGGCGACAAACCAATATTCCATATGGTATTATCATACTGCACAAGCTACTAATGTTGAACGGCTCTTTATTTGCAAGATTTTTGTGATTACCCTAGATTTTGACTGTGGACGTTGCCGGTGGATAATTCGTATTCGGACAAGTTTCAGTCTGCGCTGGCTGAGCAAGTTTAATTTTCTTTACTCCAACCAGTGCCATGTCTTTTAAATTTATAAAAATAACAGTCATTAATGAGCAATGTGTGCTGACTAAACAGGCACTAATCATGTATACGGAAACTGGTGGGGTCATGTACAAGTCGTAAACCAGTAAAAATGTTCCTGTTCTGGATTAGTTAGAGGTACGTGTCTATAAGCACCATGAATAGGTTGAGCTTTATCATCGATCTGAATTTGTATGCTAGGTTTTCTTTTGTGTTTCCCTTTTCCAATTTAAATGAATACACCAAATGGGTCAAGTACAAGGCTTGCCTAGATCAACAAACAGGTACCCATTATCATAAATCATATACAAGCATATACTAATGATTGAAAGTAGGTTATTGAGCTTGGTTAGTCAATTTTACATTAAAGTAAATCTCGTTAATCTCATTCAAAAACGGCTTGATGTAATTCCCAAAACTAAGAATGAAATTTAAAAGAGCAAACACCAGCCGAAATATTTTTATCCGTTTTTCTGTAATTTTGGTATTTAAACAAGCAAATATTTTTAGTAATTCAATGTTCAACAAAATCATTCCTAGTGTCATTAACGAACAAAAGAATGATCCAAAGTAAAATATTCTGTCAATTTGATTAAAAGTGTAGTAAAAGTATAGAGTGAATTCAATAAAGTTTAGTATTAGTAGAATCAGTAGGTATTTGAAATAGATTTGTTTTTGGCTGTTCAATATTACAATGTACGCGCTCCGTAATAGCATAATGTAACTTGTAACTGTTAGTATGATTGAAATTATTCCTGTAATATTGTTTAGTGATATTGCGTATCGGTTGTCACTCATTTTCACAAAATGATTTAGACTGACATCAGCACCTTTTAACAGATTTTAAATTCCTTGAGGCGTATATATGGTACACAACAGATTGATAATGTCATGGTTAAGTGTTTCTTGTACTCGATTCATGTAGCTTTGATTGCAATTGCAACTCCTTATCTGGTTCTACGCATTTAATCATGCATTATCTTTGGCAACCAACTGTAATACCCACGTAAGCCCAAATTGTATCAACCAATGGTAGTGGTAAATCTTTAGGAGATTGTATATTCAACTTTAATTTTGCGTCAAGCTACATTTACCACAATTAAATATATTTATAAAACTGTACGCTTTTCACTTTATCCGTGAGTTCTAAAACACCGTACCGGCCATCTTCTAATGCACCAGGATTAACAATCAAATCATGGCCAATTCTAGTCATACCAAAACAATGATGAGAATGACCATGTACATGAACCATACACCCGTTTCTTTTTAAATGGAATTGGTATAAACAATCAGCACCCATATCTACTCGTTCGGTATCATCTAATAAAAAGTTTTCATCGGTGGTTGGGGTATTAGAGGGACCACAGTGTGTTAGTAGAATAAAAGATTCAGGCGCGGTTGATATCAGTTCATTGAAATCACTAGCCATAGATCCTTGATTGTAAGGGAAGCCTTCAAACTTTTCCTCGCCATTGTGTTTGTAGATACCGCCAACAGCACCACCTAACCCGCCAATACAAACCCCATTGAATTCAACCCATCTTTGATGTATATTTGATTCATCATTAGAATTAAATCTGGACTTTGGATCGTGGTTTCCAGGTACGTAGAATACTGGAATTTCAAATTGGTCAAGGATTAGTTGGAAATCATGGTCGTCAGATTCAGTTTCATTTGGATGCTGGATTGATAAAAAGTCTCCATTGATTAATACAGCATCAAATTGATCCTGAATTTCAGTTATTTTTTGTAAATGCTGGGATTTGTGAATGTCGCCAATCAGCAAGAATCTCATTTTACAAAGAAATCAAAAGCCACCAAAGGGTAGAATACTAGACACAGATTGAGAAATAAACCCTACTGAACTACTATTAGATTTGATGGCTACTCTTATAACCCTATCGCTACTCTTAGATTTCAAGAGTACCATTGGATTGTAAAGGAAAACAATACCTGATATTGCCATGTGGATCTCTGATAGAAGCACTGCGAGGTGATTGGTGGAATCCAGAGATACACTGGAAATGAAATGTCAGGTTTTAAGTGTCCGAGAATTTTTCTTATGAATTGTAAAATCAGCACTCAAAAACTAAAGACTTTGTATTTACTAGACTTGAAACAATCCGCAATAGTAGACATTACCCCAAAAGGTATTTATTCATAACCAGGGATGCTCTTCTCTATTGTATCTCATACGATCCAAATGAATTCTTTTATTCCAGCAGAGCACTTTATAGAATACAATGTACAAGAATTCAAGATTTGCTTAAACTTGTTTCGGTTCAGAGAAATTCTAGAATTCTTTGAAATAATTTGTATGGAAATCAGAGATTCACAACTCGTACTTTGGTTTGAAAATACTAGAGCTACGCTGTTACTGTATGACGAGATACAAATGGATTTACTCGACGAGATTTTCAATTCATTTGAAACTGAAACGAAAATTATACTAAAGTCAGAATACCTTTTAGATGCGATTCAAGAGATTGATTCCACTTGTTCAGAAATCATTTTTTCAATTACAGATTTGTTTGTTATTAAAACCATCGGGTTGATTGGTAAATCTGTTATACAGTGCAATAATCTTGAATCTATTGAATCTACGAAACGAGCAGAGCTACGGTTTACATTCTCACAGTTCAAACATACATTTAAAGCGTTGGGGATCTCTACGCGCACCTGTATTAGAATCAATTCGGTAGGGATGTTGTTTTTGCAGTTCATGATACCTGCCAGTGATTCATTTACCTTTGTAGATTTCATTGTAATTAATTTCTAATTCTAGTTTAATCCTCTTGAAGATTAAATAAAGACTGTAGCTTAATAAAGAAACTTTTACCAGACTTGGTGTTAGAGAAATTACGAGATTAGTAATAACCCTAGAGTTAACCACAGAAAAGCAGAAAATTTCGAATAATTCTGATATATTAATAAAATGATTTGAGAACATCTATAAAAGTTTTAAACCCAACGATACTAAATACAACTATAAACAAATGAAAGACAAAATACGCTTTTTGCTTTGTATCCAATTTTACAGTATTTTTCAGTTCACTTTTTTGATAGTACTTGCCTGGCAATTCTTCTACAAGTGTCTCTGCACTCTCGCTGTATTCTAATGGGGTCTTGCATCTTGGCATCAGCCGTGGGATTTGGTAATTTGTCAGTGTGGGAACAAGCGCATCTGGACTAGTAGATAATCTAGGTTTATAGTCGAGCGACATTGATCTTGGTGTATAGTACTTGCTTTCAGGTTCATCAAACATGTACGCCTTTATCCTCTTTGTTTCCTTTCTAGACGGAGGTTCAGGCTTTCTAGTCTTTATTGATTTAGGTGATATCGAGGGTGAACTGATTGGTGATATGTTTGGTGTGTTTGGTGGTACGCTGTCAAACGATTTGTGTCTTTTTGCAGACAGGTATCCATCCAGTGATCTCACCGTTGACTGCACTGATGAACTAGGGCTTTCTAGTCTTACTGTTCCCATAAATGGCGATGGATTTGGTGTGCTATTAGCTGATGCATCACTATGAGCATTCAAGTTTCTCTTCAGAGTGCCGTAAAGACCTGTCCTTTCGTTCGCCTTTTGTTCCTTTAATAGTTTCACTGTATCTACTCCATTGAATTTTCTAGGCCCTCCAATCTGTCTAGTTTTTCCAGGTGGCTCACCCTTCTTCAACGCTTCTTGATTCAAATAGTACTGGATAATTCGATGTAGGCCAAGTAGTTTTCCGATTTGTTTCAATGTCGTCTTCTTTTTGTTTTTAGTGTTTTTTGAAAATGCTACATCTACAGTCGCTTGCATTTCGGTAAAGTCTTCATCTAGACCAGTCATGCATATTCGATGGTGAACTACTTTTGATGGATCTTCTGGAAATGAGATTTCTGACACAAATACAAATCCTCTGGAATTAGAAAATTTTACCGTTCTGCAATTGGTTTCAACGACTGTTTTTCTACAATATTGATTTTCGCTGGACCAACTATATTAATAATAGTTACATAACGCCCGTTTAGACACTACATGGTACGAGACGGTTCGTTGTTGACCATCATCAAGTTGCTCCCAGGCACTTGCAATAAGATCAAACGTTAGTTCTAATGTACCTAATGCTCCGGATTCAATTAGCGATGAATTGAAAATAGATTGTCCCTGATCTCCAAATAAATCATTGACAGTGTTTTCCAATGGAATTTCAAAAATGTTTTTTAATAACGTATGATCCAAATGTTCAACTCCACACACACATACCTTGGAATCTGGTGTAGTGATAACTGGATATTTTTCAGGCAAGCTTGAATACTTTTCTGAAGTTGTAGAAGAGGGATTGGATGTTACTGAGCTGGGAGGGTATTGATCATCAGTATCGGAGTCGTTTGACTGTTGGTACTTTGTTTTCTTACTGATCATCAAATTATTGTAATAATTCCGCTCGTAAATTAATCCTTCAAGAAAGTGTGATTTACCGCTTGTTTTTAGGATATCGCGCACAGACAACCTCTGACGACAAAGACAACATTTGATAACAGGATTCAAATCATTTTATTTTGCTTTAGGAGCCGCTATTTTTACAGGAGCCAACCCTCGCTTTACCGCTCTGACATTCCTGCGATCAGAATTCTTTTTCGCGTTGTAGAATGGTAAAGAGTCTGGATCTTCAAGTGACATTCGTTCCATTTGCAATCTGTCGAATTTTTCACCAATATCCAACACGTCGTCACTATTTTTGGTTTGTTCAGACTGCATAGGACCAAAACTAGAGTCATACCATTGTTCAAATTCAGTCATGAGTTTCTGACGGCATTGATCTGTAAGTCTGTAGCAATATTCGATATCAGATCGAAGTGGTTTCAATGCCTCATACATCTTTTTGTAATCCTCCTTGAGTTTTTTCAAATGAGAAATATTGTTATATTCCTCTTGATCTATAATAATTTGATTATCTGATTAACAAAATATTACTATCGTCATTTGCGGTGATTTTTTTCGTTCCAAGCTTTTCCTTCAATTCGTCAATTTGACGTTTAATATCATTTACATTCTCTGCCAGTTCTTTTGCTTGTTTCTTTTTGGTTTTCAGAATCACTAGGTTAGTTCTAGGTACATTTGTTTTCTGCCAATATTCTGTTCATTTCTGCGCCTTTACTTCTTTTAAATACTTCAAATTCTTCGGCTCTGGAGAGCGGAGTTTTACGGGCAAAGTTGCTTGAACCTCCAGCCTGTTGTACATACTGATCCTGATCCTCTGGCTGCTACCGTTAAATGTGGAAAACCTCTGCGCTCTGCTCCTCATCTTCATAGTGTGCCACTTTCTTTTTTTGAATAGGGGGTTTAGGGAATGGAATGGCCGAGTTTCTAGTATTCTTTCCCAATGGTGCTACACCTACACCAAACCCTGCACCTTCGACATCACCAACCCCTCCTTCGTCTCGTTCCAGTTCTGGAGCACCAGGTTTACGAATTTGCTACATTATAAATCAAGTACACTGCTTCCTTCTCTATTTGCATCACCAGTAGGTGTAACGTTAGAAATTTTATTTCGCTGACCATTTTCGTATTCACCTTCCAAATTCTTGTACAATAATCTGAAAACTATCAGCATTTCACGAATATGTCTAATATTGATAATCTCCGGCTCCTCCATTTCGTTATCGATATAGTTTTTGATTTGTTTAATCAGCTCTGCTCTTTGTGCCTCTGTATACGCTTCATATTGAACGTGAGATCTGTTGGCCAAGGTGTCGTGCATTGATAGCTCCTGCTTCAGCTCTTTAATTTCCTTTTCGTATTTCTTTATCAATGCTAACGGATCGTATTGAATATTAACTTCTGGTGACAATGATACACACATCATACGAGTAGCAAATCGCAAAGTCGATATTGTTTCTTCGATATGCTCTTTTTGCCCCCAGATATTTGCAATCATGAGTGTGTTGCAGTTTCCACCAAGCGCATCTCTTAACACATGAGTCATCTTGGACTGTCTGAAAGGAATATGATCTCGTTTCTTGTCTGCTAAAGCAATAATCACTTGTTCCAAGTAAGTCAAAGATCTATTGATATCTAATATAAGAAAAACGTACACATTGCTTCTTTCAGAGTAATTCCTTTCGTTTCAGTTTTCGATAAACGTTCAGAACCAGCAAGATCAACCAAATTCAGTTTTGCGGTTAGTACTTTTTCTGATGACTCTACTCTTGATCTTGATTCCACGTGAATGGTAAATATACAATGCGAGCGAGAAGAGTTTCTGTTTAACTGATGCTCAGCAATTGATCTGTTTGTTTCACCTTCAAACAAGAGATTCAAAGCCTCCTCCTCATTGTTGGCTATTTTGACTGTTAAGCCTTTGACATGCGTGGAATCTTGTTAATGCAATCTTACTATTCTTGTCTTCAACAACAGTCAGCATGTCGCCAGTAACAGTGTTTTCTTCGTTTAAGGTTGCAAGCAAGTCAATTATTTGCTCATTGTATATTTCCATGTACGAAATGCGAACTGTAAACGCAAGATTGACTTGGTCATCAATTTCCCTGAATAGGTGAGTGATGGCTCTTGGGATAATACCTCTATGTTTATAATTTTCCGAAGCGCCAGTCATGGTAAAGGTTTTACCAGCACCAGTTTGACCATACGCTAACACGGTTGCTGATATTAGTGAATGTTACCGTTGTATCCATTCAACACACTTTTGATAACAGGAACCCCACATTCTTCGTACATGGTTTCTTGAGACGCATTATGCAAGATTTTATCAAATTTGAAATCCCAATTTTCTTGCTGGTTATTGATATAGCCCCATTCCTCGTTCTTTGGAATATGAATATGAACGCTCTACGATTAGCTATAAAAACTTTTTTGTCTTCTCCAAATTGAATTAGATCCTGGACGAATGCTGACGTCGGTCTGGTTCTAATTATGACTTTAACATGTTTAGATTTATTAGTATTGTTGCTCATGGTGAATGACGCGAAAAGAAATTACTCAAGAGTATTATAGTGTAATAGAACATATTATAACGAGCCTGCTTACCACTGAATGAGAGAGACACCCCCTTCCTACGGCTCACGAGATTTCCATCAGTCGATCTAAGAAAATTCAAATTCAGCACTAACGCTTTCCCAAAAGGCCACATCAGTAAAGAAGCAATTGCAAACTGTTGGCGAACCACTTTCGCTTTGGATATGCTCGACTTGTAAAAACAATTGTGGGCTGTAGAAGCAGCCACCCTGGAAGAGAATGAGGCGTGAGAATGATGGCTTTTTCACCGTGTCCAATAACTTTGAAAACAAATGCAAGAGGAAGAAGTAGAGGATGTGCTGGACGCATACCTGTCACAGGATTCGCCAGCAGAGCAGAAATATTCTAACCCGCAACTAAACAATGTTAATGATATGCTCAAAAAAGACAGGAACATATCGCATTCAGCAGAAGATATTACTCAAGGTTCTAAATTTGGGTTTCTAAAATCCATGACCAAGAAAGGAAATGAAATGCGAAAATTTGCAATGGAGAGGACTAAAGAATGGTCTGAAAAGAAAAGCCAGACCCAGTACAAGAAAGGTTTGTTAAATATAATGTAGGTGTATCGCCTCTATATAACGGTCCTTCGATCTTTGGCATGTCCTTGGCTGAGGCGACCGCACGTTCCAATGATATATTGGGGACTAACGACACTGTGCCAAGAATTATAAAGACTTGTATTTCATATATCGAAGCAAAAGGTCAATCTCATGTAACGGTAGGAATAAATGAGCTGGGAATCTACAGATTATCTGGTTCGACAATCGAAGTGAATGAATTAAGGAATATTTTTAATCAGAATCAGGACGCGGATTTGAATCAGATTCTTCCGGACTCTGCGTCAGTAACATCTCTCTTTAAAGCATATGTTAGAGAATGTATTTCCTTTCTAACTCTAGTGCCAGAAGTTGTTCTGACTGACGAATTGGAGCCGCAATTTGCTGCTCTGGTACAACCACTGAACGAGCAAGAATGCTCTTTTCCGGATACACTAAAAGCCACTGACCCACATCCAATTGCTCAGAATAAGGCTTTATTGGATAACTTGGCAGCTCTGATTGCCCGTCTGCCTATTGTCAACCGGGACTTTCTTGCACTATTCCTGAAACACTTGAACAAAATTGCATCTAATTGTGCTGTCAACAAAATGGGATTGAACAACTTGCAAGTAGTGTGGAGTCCAACTATTAGATTTGGTGGAGCTCTCTTGATGGTATTTATTGTCCAATGTGATTTGCTATTTCCTATAATCGATAGGCAGGCACCACCTGTACGCAAAGAGCCAGTGTATATTCCTGCTAGGAGGTCTTCGAATAAAGATACTACTGCTCCTCTGATAAGGTCTGAGCCAGATCTGCATGATATCGGTGAAGACTTTGAAGATGCTCCAAAGAAACCCGCTGGCAATTCAAAAGCTCTTGCAGATTTCTTTAACGAATCAAGAATCGAAAGACCAAAAATTGCAAACCCTAGACCTGCAATCCCAATTAGAATTCAAACTGAACCGGCAGCTGAGAGCAAAGCTCCTCACCCAAAGCCCAATCAAAGTGAAGGTGCTGAAAGGGAGCTACCTAAAATTCCTGCAAGAAGCCCAAACAATATAGGTTCTCCAGAAAATATAAAATATAATACGGAAAAGTTTGTATCTTCGCCAGACAAGACAGCGACATCACCTGAAAAAGTGACAGATGGAAAACTGACAGAAACCCCAACTTCGGTACCGCTGCCAAAACCAACTTTAAAAAATATCCAGCCACGGGATGATTTTGACGAAGATGAGAAACCTAAAGTAGCAGCCACTAAAGCACTCTCGGATTTCTTTAACGAATCAAGAATAGAAAGAGGAAGTAACAAGAACTTGGCAGAGAAGCCAAAGGTAAAGGCAAATACTACACCAGTTGTTTCAGCGTCGTCAACCCCTATTCCAGAACGTAATCCAACTAATATACGCAAGCCAGCTCTAAACCCAAGAGATGACTTTGACGAGGAACCTAAATCAAAATCAAATACGAAAGCTCTTTCAGACTTTTTTAACGAGTCTCGAATCCAGAGGCCAGCAGGAAAGACTAGCGACAGCACCCCTATTCCAGCTAGAACCGCTAGCAAGCCACTACCTGAAATACCACCAACTTTACCTCCTCCATCCATACAAACTTCTCCATTCCCAGACTTTGAAGTAATTGATGTAATAAAAGAATAATCATGTGTGATTAAGGATTTTTTATGGTGAATGCCATCAAAAGTAAGATTAAAGATTGTATTTATTGGTACAATTCTTTGTAGATTTGGTAGGCATAGTAAGACAAGACACCATAGCCAGGAATGGTTGTTAAAAAGATCAATGGCTGCGCACCTTTTCTGGATACACCGCCAGCAAGCGCCAACAGTGGATAAACCATTCGTACACCAACATAAATCCAGCCAACCCAAATGTCTTTTTCACGCAGGTAAGCATTCATCCAGAACAGCAAGACGAATGCCCCCTGCCATTCAATATAATTCCCAACGGATCTATCCACTGGAACCATTATTTCATCCTTGTACCTGTCGTACTTTTCTTTGCTCCCAGCTTTTTTCAATTCCTTGTGATTCAAGAATGATTTGACTTTATATGCTACTTGAACACCAATGGTGAATAGAAATGTTCCAACGAACCCCAAAGTTACTTTTGATGCTTCTCTGAATACTTTGTTGTTCATTACGAGGTAAAAAAATAGTCGGCCGCGCCGGTCCTTAAATGAAATAAGCTACCAAGTGTTTATGCGCTATCCGGCCCGCTGAGAACTACATCCCTAAAGACAGCCATCCAATTTTATTTCATCCTGCGTACTGTGCGATCCAACGATCTGCTAGATCACCCAAACAAGTGGCTTGCGAAAAGCCAACATTGTCTAGTTGTCCACCAACAAATACTCTTGATCAGTCTTTATTATTTCACATGCAGACACCGCAAGCAATTCTAGAACTGATGTATCCATACGCCTACGACCCAACAACTCTCCGCGGATCGATAAAGGTACCTTCCAATGATGTGATTCTAGACACTTTTTACTACAACATATTTGCAGACAAGCTGCTGTTTTATTTCAATGGAAACGGAGTCACAGAACCGCCAGAGTCAGTTTTCAGATACATTCAATCCGCAATCAATGTAAATATTCTAATGTTCATGTACAGAAAGAATGGGCAACACCCAACTGAATCTAGGATGAAACAGGATGCGATCAGTGTTTATGAATACGCAAAGAAACACTTTAATATACCTTCAAATATATATCTCTATGGCCAGAGCTTGGGTGGTGGAATATGCTTAGGTTTGGCAGAGCACCTTATGGAAAACAAGATCAACATCAGTGGGATCATCCTTGAATCTACCTTTACGTCAATGACGCAGACGGTTCAAGATCTAAAGAAACCATATCTGCTTAGTTTCTTTGACTATCTACTAGACTACCCAATATCTTCCTTATTGTACACGATGGATCATGAATATAACAGTAAACAGAAACTAGAAAAAATGAGTGGATTCAAGTTGTTGGTTTTTGGTTGTGAAAAGGATGTGCTGACACCTGTGTATCAATCCACCGAACTTTACAAGTGCTATCGCGGTCCCAAGGAAATTTGTATTATTGAATGCGGACATGGGGAATGCTGTGGTTACGAAGTATGGTTTAACCGGTTGGTTGATTTCATAACATGAAAGTAAATAAATAGTAAATACCAAATGCAACTAGCAACGAATGGATTCCGAATACTGAGACCTGTAAACCACTTTGAAGATGCCTAGTCATTAAAACTTTGGTGAATCTCGAAAATACTCAGCCAAGGCCAAGGAGACGGTAACAATCGGCAACCTGGCAAGAATTTTCCTACATTGATTGTCCAATAGCTAGCGTCCGAAAGTAGACTTTTTTCAATGCAAGATCATGAATGGAAAAGACCATTTCAAGAATTAGATAGGACCAAGCCATTAATATTCCAGCAGCTTGAAGTTGAAGATTACCTTGGCAACGGGCCCTTTGGAGAGCAATCCCTTATCCGGATGATTGGAATTACAGAAGAAGGACACTCTGTTCTCTGCCACGTACACGGCGGATTCCCTTATCTCTATGTACCAGCACCAACTGGTTTTACTTTTGCGCATATATCAGATTTTACTTCTGCGTTGGACGTAATCTATTATTAATCAGGCTGCATTAAACTCAAGAATACCAAAAGGAAAGGTGGGAGGAAAGAATGTAATCTCAGTGGAAATTAAAGACAAAGCAAATATCTATGGATATCAAACTAAATCAATGTTCTTATTGATCAAACTACGGTTCCTGTTTCTAATTCAGATTACAATCTTTCATTGCTCCATGTAAGAGGGCATTCAAAGACGGTTTCCATGTACCCTCTTTAGGCCAGGTATCCTGCTTTCAAACATTTGAATCAAACATTCCCTATCCACTCCGTTTCATGATTGATACTCAAATTCAAGGCATGAGTTGGGTGGAATTGAAAAAGTACACGATGGCCAAAAGCACTAGCAACTGTCAATACGAAGTCGATGCAGATGTTAAGGATATTATTGCACATCAGCCGGAAGAAGAGTGGAGTAAGATTGCTCCTTTAAGAATCCTTTCTTTTGATATTGAATGTGCTGGTAGGAAAGGTGTATTTCCTGATCCAGCAATAGATCCAGTTATTCAAATTGCAAATATTATTACTGTTCAAGGACAATCTAAACCATTAATCAAGAATATATTCACTTTGGGGTCTTGCGCGCATATACCTGGAAGTCAAGTGCTTTCCTTTGACAACGAACAAGATTTATTGTTGGAATGGACTAGATTTATTAGAGAAGCCGACCCTGACATCATTACTGGCTACAACATTAATGGATTTGATTTGCCTTATCTGCTTGATAGAGCGATTGCTCTAAAATTGGATCACTTCCCTTACTTGGGAAGAATCAGTAATTTAAAAACTGTTGCAAAGGATACGCAATTCTCTTCCAAAGCATATGGTACCAGAAACTCAAAGAGTATAAACACCGAGGGAAGAATTCAATTGGACGTATTGATGTACATGCAACGAGATCATAAACTTCGAAGTTACTCTTTAAATTCAGTGTCTGCTCATTTCCTAGGCGAACAAAAAGAAGATGTGCATTATTCCATCATTACAGATCTGCAGAACGGTAATGAAGAGACCCGTAAAAGATTAGCCGTTTACTGTTTGAAGGACGCCTACTTACCTCAGAGACTTATTGATAAACTTATGATTGTGATCAACTATATTGAAATGGCTCGTGTAACTGGAGTGAATTTTAATTACCTTTTGACGAGAGGACAGCAAATTAAAGTACTCATTTTTAATTCAGGTCGTATCGCAATTATTCCGCAAAGCTATTTCAGAGGATTTGGTGGTTCCCGCCATGGAAATTGAAGGCACTGATGAACAATATGAAGGTGCCACTGTTATTGAACCTGAAAAGGGGTTTTATCAAGTGCCGATTGCGACTTTGGATTTCACCAGTTTGTATCCCTCTATTATGATGGCGCACAATTTATGTTATTCAACATGGATTCAAGACAAGTCGCATGCAGCCAGGTTTGGTTTTACTGAAAATGACTACATTGTTACTCCAAATAATGATATTTTCCTCAAACCCTCAGTGCGCAAAGGGTTATTGCCTACAATTTTGGAAGATTTGCTGCAAGCGCGTAAAAAGGCAAAGAGTGATTTGAAAAAAGAAAGCGATCCTTTCAAGAGAGCTGTGCTGGATGGCAGGCAACTTGCTTTAAAAGTAATTTTATTTAACAAAGGTTAGTGCAAACTCTGTGTACGGTTTTACTGGTGCTACGATTGGAAAGTTGCCGTTATTAGCAATCAGTAGTAGTGTAACTGCTTTCGGTAGAGTGATGATTGAAAAATCAAAACAGGTCGTTGAAGCTCGTTATACGATTGAAAATGGCTATGAATTTGATGCAAGAGTCATTTATGGTGATACGGACTCTATCATGGTTAAATTTGGCACAGAGAAAGTGGAAGAAGCAATGAGATTGGGTAAAGAAGCTGCAGAGCTTGTTACAAAGGAATTCAAAAGGCCGATTAATTTGGATTTTGAAAAAGTCTACTTCCCGTACTTGTTGATCAACAAAAAGAGATATGCAGGGTTGTATTGGACCAAACCGGAAAAACACGATAAAATGGATGCCAAGGGTATTGAAACCGTCCGTAGAGATAGTTGTAGACTTGTATCAATCGTTATCGAAACATGTTTGCGTAAACTTTTGATTGATCGTGACCGAGATGGTGCCGTTGAATATGTAAAAGAAACTATTGCTGATTTGCTTCAAAACAAAGTAGATTTGTCGCTTTTGGTCATTTCTAAAGCATTGGGAAAACAGGAATATGCAGCAAAGCAAGCGCACAATGAACTTGCGGAGCGAATGCGAAAGAGAGATGCAGGCTCAGCTCCTGCTATTGGTGACCGTGTTTCATATGTAATTATTAAAGGTACAAAAACTGCTGCTGCGTACGAAAAAGCTGAAGATCCGATATACGTGCTGGAAAATAACTTGCCAATTGATACGAAATACTATCTCGATAATCAATTGTCAAAGCCGTTGATGCGTATCTTTGAGCCTGTTATGGGTGATAAAGCAAACACATTACTAGGTAAACCTTACTAATATAGTTGGAAATCATACACGTACTGTTTCTGTCGCTGCACCTACTAGTGGTGCATTAATGAAATTTGCAATTAAAAGTAGCACTTGTTTGGGTTGTAAATCACCGCTGAAAAATAACAAAGCTGTTTGTGACCATTGCCAAGATCGTTTACCAGAGCTGTACACTAAAGCAGTCAACCAATTTGATGAAAATAGCAAACGATATGCTCAGTTATGGACTCAATGTCAAGCATGCCAAGGATCACTAGTGCAAGAAGTGTTATGTACGTCTCAAGATTGTCCAATCTTTTACATGCGCAAAAAAGTACAAAAAGAAGTCAATTTGAATCTGGAGCAGTTGGAAAGATTTGATTATGATTGGTAATAAATCCTTATTATTGCTTTTAGTTGTAGTTTTGTAAAAATTTGCAAAACTTTATTGTAGTTTGTAAAAATTTGCAAAACTTTATTGTAGTTTGTAAAAATTTGCAAAACTTATTGTAATTCCAAGACGTACACTTGGTCATTTTGGCAGACAATATCTCCTTTACGGCAATTTGTGTACACATAGCAGCTGTCACTGTTATAACGGAGTAGTCCCAAAGGTATGTATCCAACTTCAACCAGATTATCTACCAATTCCTGATATGTTATTCCGATAGATTCGTGTTTCAATTCCAAGAGCTGTATGTTGTCGATTAGCCCATGAATTATGTCAATTAGGTACGGTTTGAAGTAAGAGTGCGATAGTAGGGCATAACAAAAAGTGCCTGTGGAAATTGAACCGGTTGCAAAAGAGTATTCAACTTGGTAGTGGTTAGAATTTTGTATTTCGTCCACGTTATTCATATTGGTAATTTTCTGGAGATACATGTCAGTTACTCCCGTTTCAATCTTTTTTTCTTTTTGATTTTCGATTAGATTGATTTCATCATCCTGTTTCAGCGATTCTTTGGTGAAAAAGAACTTTAGCACTTGTGCGATTGTGTTTTGGTTCATTGTGTCTGCTCTGGAAGAGTTGTAGAACGAAATTCTTTCGCTTACGTTAAGTGAGCAGTTGTCCACTATTGTTTTCGTTTTCAGGTGTTCAAAATTGTTTTCCCATATATTATTTACAAAGTATTTAATTGCGGATCCGTCATATAGCTCAACCATGAAATTTATGGCTGCAAATTTACTCTTCAAGAATTTTATCAAGTAAATTGTTTGAGAATCATTGGACTCTGAGAATAATACCAATCTCTTGCACTTTGCCAAATTGGCTTTTTCTATAGTAGAGTCAAAACTAAGATGACCAGTAAGGAGATAGACATTGCTGTGCTTGATTACCTTTTCCCATAATACTAAATCATTCTCTGAAACACCGTCGTTGATTATAACCAAAGGAGTTTCAGATTCTGGCGACTTGCTGGATCGCAAATGCTGAATAAAAGATTGAAGCATCGATGGAGATGCCTGGCCAGAAACAACAATATGGTTTTCCAAGAGAGGCACACTATCCGATTTATAATCAAATTCCTCAAACTTTGATGCGATAACTTTAGTTTTTGTTTTCACTAGTGGCAAGACACTTTTCTTTTCCATTTCCGACTCCAAATCAATATATTCAAGTTCTTGTTTTTTGTACGTTTGCTCATAGTACAGGTGCATTCTAAGGAGATTTTCATCTGTAACATCGCCGACACAAAATAGTATGTCGTCTTCCTTTAGGCGATAGTTTCTATTCGGACTAAATTGTATCTTTGCGCCGTATTCTCCTGGGCTTTCACTTTTTATTGCAATAATGATTGCATTAAAACTTGAAAATACCTCTTTTACTGCATCCTTCAACTTAACCCCTTGTAGTCCCAAAGGTGTTTTCAATGGTTGAACTTGATTAGACATTCCACATTGGTACTCCTTTACCCATCGTTCGTTGGAGATTACGGATTCATAATCTTTGAAAGTTTGTGCCAAATTCATCACCAAAGTTTGCGCGCCAGACTGTAAACAGTTCAAACCGCTTAAACCAGCCTTTACTTCATTCACGCAGCACACTCGCTCAATTCCGCTATTAGAGCACAGTTGCATAGTCTTATTATCAAACACTTGAGCAAAAATTGGAAGACCGGCAAAGTGTGATTTGACAAACATGGCAAGTTGTAGTGTTTTAGCATCATCGATATTGATTGAGCGATTCTTTTCTTGTTTAGATGTATCTTGAAGTATAAAAAAGGCGGTTGCATTCTGTATCTGTGCTCGGCTCAAATCTGATAATGAAAATATATCTCCTTGCAGATAATGCAGCCTGGATCGATAGAGTGGTTGATTCAACAATTTTCGAACATCCAAACTTGGGGGCTTGTCAAACAAAATGACAATTGAGCTTTCATCATCAAACAAGAAAAATTGCTATGTTAACGAAAAAGTACTCTGGCAAAATGGATGATGATGCTGTAATTAATTTCCCCTGTAATTATTATATGTGAGGTGTTTTCTTTTGGTTTAAATATACTCCTTTGAAATATATTCTGACTATTGAATACCTCAATCACTTTGGAGGTTTGCCAAGGGATATAGACGATAGCCATGATAATCAGTATCATTACTATTACTCTGGAAACTGTAGAAGTAGGAACCAAATCAGATCCTGCGGTACTAAATTAGCAATGTGTACCTAAAGGTTCCAATTATAAAGTACAAGGCGTCATGCCAGTTTTTCATTGATGGAACAGCCTGCCCAAAATCCAGAGCTTCGGTAGCATTTATCAAAGAGGCTACGTTAGTATGAAATTACTGGAAAAGAAAATAAAAGTAAAAAAATTCAGGGCAAATACTGTAAGTTCTCTGGTTGTTTCCGTTTGGGCAAAACTCAAAATCCTATAAATCTTTAGAATTCGAACTGCTCTGAATACTCGCACGAAACCAATGAACCAGACGAATTTAGTTGGGCTCACGACAAACAGATAGATGTAAGGCGTTACTATCGATAGCAAGTCAATCAACGACATTATCGTACAATAGAACTTGAGCTTGTCTTCCGAAATATAGAATGCAAGTATGTAATCTACAAAGAAAACGGAAGAGTAAACCATATCCAGGGTTTTGATAATGTTTTGATCGTTAATATCGTTTGAATTTGCCAAGTACGTCAAACTGACATAATTGCCAATCGAAAGTATTGTAACCAATAGTTGTAAAAACATCCACCATCTTGCATATGGCGAAGTTTCGAGGAATTTACGTATTGCCGAAGGAGAAAGAATTTCATACCAGGTTTTCATTGAATGCGATTTTAAAACTTCAAAGTATTGTTCAGCAGCTATAATTGGAGCTGCCAGTGGCTTTCCTTTACCTAGTAAGGCATCATTCTCTTGCTTTCTCTTTTGATTTTCCAATTCCAGTTTTAATCTAGTTTTTTGAATCCGACGAATTTCTTTAGTGAATGTCGTATCTTGCTTTCCAATCCCCAAATGCGCCAGTGGGTTTTGTAGCAGTTCATTTGCATTCGCTTTGGTTACTTTTGCTTACCTATGCCGTACAATTTTGCAAGGTATAGTCGATAAAAATATTTTATCAAACGGAATGAGATGATTGTAGTTGGAATAAATACGAATGGAAATAATAAGACCACCGTAGCATCGATAAAAGGCTCATCCGTACTGTCTAGTGAAGACATTTTGACGCGTCAAGGGAAAATGGAATAGTACCCGTTTTTATTTATCCAGTTTCAGGACATAGACTCTATCTTTGGGGCATAAAACGTCTCCCTTGCGACAATTGGTATATACATAACTTGAATTTGAATTATAGCGGTAAAGTCCCAAAGCAATATGCCCCCTGACGATCAGTCTTTCAAATAATTCAACAAATGTCCTTCCTACACACACTTGTTCTATTTCCACCAACTGAATTTCGCTGATCAGTCCATGAAGGACTGGAATCAAGTACGGCTTGAAATATGCATGGGCCAGAAATGCAGAGGAAAAAGTACTAGTGGATATCTTGCCCGATGCAAAAGCTCTTTGCAATTGGTAATCAGCAGACCTGCCTATCTCGTCATATTTATTCATATCATTGATACGGTTCAAGTACAAATCGGTTACTTCACTCTGTCTGTCTTGAAGAGTGCTTTTCTTTAAAGACCCCTTTGTAAAAAAGAACTGCAGGAAATGAGACACTAAATTTTGCTGCTTGACTCTGTTTCGAATTGAGCTGTAATAAGATTTGCGTTCGCTCAGATTCAAAGCGCAGGTATTTATCACAGATTTTGTTTTGATATTGCTAATGTCATTTTCCCAATTATTGTTTTCGAAATACTCAAGATTCGATCCATTATACAGTTCCACATTCATTTCCAAGTTTGGGTAAATCGTTTTTAGAATCTTTACCAGGTAAATAGTTTCAGGGTCTGTTGCCTCTGAATACATGATCAGATTTTTGCATTGGTTCAGGTTAGATTTTTCCATCACAGTCTCCAAGCTTAAATGTCCCAATAAAAGGTAGACTCCCTTCATTGCCAAGAGTCCCTTAAAATCTGTATCCTGTTTTAATTCATTACTGTATACAACAACAATCGAGATTTCACTACATAGACTCTTCAAATTACTAACAAACAACGAAATTAATTCTAAATTTAAATTTCCAGCCAGAACTACATGTCCATTCAAGGAGTGTGGAACGTAGTTGACAGGAGAATTGGCCTCTGTGCTTTGCGGATTACCAAAGAATTCAATCTTTGGCTCGCTGCTAGTTTCTAATATTGACGTTTTTGCAATATCTAATCTTGTCTCTATCGGATGCACCAGCGTATGCTTATTTACTTGAACAGGGTCCTCATATTCAAGCCCGATTTGTATTAATGATTCCTCCGACTCATCCGTTATACAATATATAGAATCATCCGCCTCCAATATTGAATTTAGATTGATTTTGGCTTGAAAAGAACTTTTCCTTGTTCTTTTTCCTATAACCAATATATTTCTAGAGGTATAGAATTCCTTGACTAGTTCAACAAAAGAGAGTCCAATGAATCCCAGAGGAACGTTGATAATATGAACTTGATTAGCGACTCCGCACTGATATTCTTTGATCCATTTTTCTGAAGAGGAGGAGAATTCAAATTCATTGAATGGTTGAAACAAGTTGGTAATTAGCGACTGCACACCTGGGTATATGCAATTCGAGGAGGATAATTTGGCTTTAATTTCGTTTGCACAGGCTACGATTTCAACTCCATAGTCTTTGCAAATACTTTTTGATTTTTTGTAGTCAACAAGGGCAAATATGGGCAACCCTGGGTAATTTCTCTTTATAAACATTGCTTTTTGTAGTAACTTTGTTTCCGCTGAACTAAACAAACTTGATTTCTGATTCTGGAGTTCTCCAATCAAGAATAAAGCAGTGGCTCGCTCGACTACAGCTCTTTGTAAATCTTGCATGTCTAACGAATTTCCTTGGACATACTTGATGCGGGATTGGTACAATGGATTTGCAATTAGATTTCTAATATTTAAATCAGGTGTTTGTTCAAACAGTAACACTATACTACTTTCAGAGTCAAACGCAAAAAAGGTCTGTTAAAAAGTAACTACCTTTGCAAAAATTAGGAACGCATTGTAATCAAAATAGCCAGTGACGATTACATGTGCCTTTCCTCGTTTGGATTTAAATGGGTTTCTTTGGAATTTGTTTTTGCTGTTGAACAAGTCAATTACTTTGAATACATGCCATGGGATGTATGACATTGCAACCAGTATAAGAACGGTCATGACACTTCGAGACACTGTGTTTGTAGGCACCAAATCGCAACTTGTACCGCTATATCAACTATGGTTACCTGAATATTTCAATTATGTAATACAAAGAATCGTGCCAATACTTCATTGACGCTGTTTCTAACGCAAAATTCAATTCTTCCGTTGCATTGATTATAGAAGCTAAATTAGTCAGATTTACTAGAAAAGAAGATGAAACAAAAGAAATTAAGAGCAAACAAAGTGAGTTGTTTTGAAGTTTCTGTTTGCGCATAGCTTAGTAGCTCGTAGATCTTTAATAGCCGGATCGCCCGGAATATTCTTACAAACCCCAACAACCAAACATATTTAGTTGGAGTTTCAGCAAACAGATTGACGTATGGAGTTACTATAGATAATAAGCTGATTAATGCCAATGGACTAGAGTAAAATTTCAGTTTGTCATCTGAAATATAAAATCCCAGTGAATAGTCTATAAAAAATACTATAGGATAAATCATATCCATAGTTTTGATGATGCTCTGGCCGTTTATATCGTTTGAATTCGTTAAATACGTCAAGCTAATGTAGTTCCCTATTGACAGGATGGTGACTGTAAGCTGTAAAAACATCCACCATCTGGCGTACTTGGAAGTTTCCAAAAATGTTCTAACAGCAGAAGGTGACAGTTTGTCGTACCAAGTTTTCATTGAATGTTCTTTTAGCACTTCAAAGTATTGCTCCGCAGCGATAACTTGCCTTCCAAGTAAAGAATCGCTCTCTTGTTTCTGTATCTTGTTCTTCAACTCTAATTTTAACTGAGTTTTTAAAATCCGTCTATTTTCTTTCCGAATTGCAATTTCCTCTTTACCCAATCCTAGTTGCGTCAGGGGATTTTGTAGCAACTCTTTAGCATTTTCGATTCCGTAAAGTCGTGCTTTGTACAGGCGATAAAAGTATTTAAATAGGCGGACACCTACAATTGAGCTTGGAATGAAAATAAATGGAATAAAAAGAATGACCGTTGCATCAATGAGCGGAGTATCTGAATTTTCAGTTGCAGTCGAATTCATCCTTACGCGTCAAAGGCAAATTTGAAGATCTCGATCAAAGATATTATCTATACAATATCAAGTTCAAGCCTCTCATTTATCTGCAGAAAAGTCTCGGTTTGCAGCGATCGGGAGTGATTAAGGAAAAGTGGTACCAAGGAATGTCTCAAAAAAGCTCATAACCTACATTAAAGAATAAATATTCATCACAGATATCTTTTATTAGCAAACTGAAGTAATTCCGTTTGAAAGTATGTTCACGAGCTGGCCGACAATTCCAGTTTCATTTCTTTGTTTCAAAATAAGGTTTTGTTGCGTAGAACAGTTACCACACAGTGTCTTTTGAGTTACAAGGTTATCTAATAGGGGTTGAGTGCTTGCTGGGTCATCCAAGTTTAACGAAGGAAGGGCTTTAACCTGCTGGGTAAAACAGTACGCAGTTCCATTCATTACACAGGTAAGTTGGCTGGCGATACTAATAACTTGTAGTACCTGTAAATTAGAAAACATTGCGTTGAAAGGTGCAGAAGCACAAGGATTAGTTGTATAATTTTTTAATTGACCTGCAATATAATCTTGACAGAATGGGGTGCATATTTTAGGCAGTGAAGCACCGATAAATGTCAATGTTTGTTCTATTTGTATGCTTCCAAAAGTGAGCTGTGAGTCGTAGTTGGTGCAGGTTTGAACTATTTGGTTTAAATTTACATTGAATTGCGCTGGACAGTCTTGCGCTAGTACTGCGCTAAGAAGCAGAAACATTCTATTTAGTTGAGGAAAAACTCAGGCCTCGTAAACTTTAGCGCCCCGCAAAAAGAATGGCCGACGAATCACATCACCTTTTTACAAGAATACTTTACAGATTTCTATCTCAAATGATCATGCAAAAAGAGAAGCTTTTAAACCGATGATATTGATGAGCTATTTTTGCGTATGCTACCAAATATACAGTAGTACTACTTGAGTTCTTTCTTGCCTAGCCCATGCAATAAAGAAAGACTACAACAATCTCCTAGGACCTTTAGATCGATGTGCTGCGTATTGTGTTTGGCACTTGCATAGGGGACCTAGAGGTGAGCCTTCAAAACTGAAAAAGGAATGGAGAATTGAGATTGAATTCCAGTCGAATAAAGAACTATCAGTGCGAGGATAAAGAAAGATTGATTTTCTCGGATTGTTTATATAACCTGAAAAAGGCAACCAGTCCCTCAATTAGGAAGTAGTTTGCCGCAATACGGTCAGTCCCGCCCATCTCGACCCTTTGCAAAAAACAAAAATGCTCAAGAGCTATTTAAGAAAAGCGTACGATGAGTTAATGTAGTAAATCAGCATTCGCCTCAAATACAACGAATCTCGTAAGAACTGCAACGCAGAATGACGGAAATTTACCAACTCAGGAACAACTTACAGAGATATTAAGACTGATTCCAGAGAAAAAGAACCAGCAGCAAATATACTCAGTACTACTAACAAGATTGAAAAGTAAGAAGGAAATGCATGTATATAAAGCACTTCTCGTCGTCTTGTTTCTGGTTGGAAATAAAGTTGGACTGGAATGGATTGATGAGCGGGTATTTGGCTACTTGAAATCAAAATGGAATGGCAGAATTGGAGATACCATTGACGAAATTTATGCTTTTATTGGGAAAGACTTGGACCAAATTGAATTTGCACAAGATTTTGAAAGGGATTCTATCGACTCTACTACAGTGCAATTCTCTTCCATTGGTATTTATTTGTTAATCGAGATTCAAATTATCAGGAAAGTACGGTTAATGGAGAATTCTCTAAATCCAACTTGAGAAGTGTGAGCTATCCGAATTTCCCAAGCAGTTCTAGCTTACCAAGATCGCCAACTCAGTTTAAAAGCTCTCCGTTGTTATCAAACGTATCTCCATCCGGAGGGGTGAATTTGATTGCAGCTTCTCCTGTTTCGGTTGCTAATACACCGAGCATTCCAATTTCAGCACCTATTAATCAAATTACACCTCCATTTGGTAAATCACCTCCATTTGCTAGTTCGCCACTATCTATTATCAATGATAGACCTGGAACCCCAACTTCAATGACAAATTCTAGGACGGGATCTGTGATCAATACTAGAACTGCCCCTAGGGGAATATCCTCAATCACTGGACTGAATCTATCAAAATCAAACAGCTATTCAAATTCTACAAAGCGATTATTTGATCTGCCGTTATCAAGATCACCAGAACCCCAATCGTTACAACGCACACAAATATCAAAATCATCTCGTTCCTCATACTACAAAATCATTACCAAATACCAAAGTCATTTACAGTATCCATCTATAGACCGGTCTACGAATTCACACTTGATTTCGTTGTATGAAACTAATTCTACCGGGACTACTTTTCCAGTAGAAAAACTATACAAGGAACCAAACGTAATTGAATTGCTGGATTGGATTCAAGAGACCAGAGAAAACGGTAACAGCGGGTACTTGGACAAGTTACTACTAGTACATCTTTCAATGGTAAAAGAAAAGTATTTAAATGAATTTGGTAAAGAACGTAGTTCTGCTGAATGGTAATAAATTCAGTTTTTAAAGATCACGCATAATGAATTCAGTTTTTAAAGATCACGCATAATGAATTCAGTTTTTAAAGATCATGCATAATGAATTCAGTTTTTAAAAGACCATGCATAATGAATTCAGTTTTTAAAAGATCACGCATATCCCAGCTAAAATATCGCATTGATCTATCACTATAAAGGGTGCATTTTATCCTTTAAATATAATTTTAATGGCAGATATTCTCTGAGGGACTAGTGACGAAATGAAATCTTCTGATTAAGATTCCAAGCCCCATTTTTCATGGCGGAGAACAACAACCAACAAATAGACAAGATCCGCATACGATTTGCGAGTATTAATCAAGCACTGTAGTATTTTTCCCTGGGATTATTTTAATAAGTCGGAGTTTTGCTTTTTGGAGCATGGATATCCTGTGGCTGAATACAAACTCAAAAGAGACCTCAGATTGATTTTCCCTCAAATGTCTTTAAAGAGTGCCGTCCGTACAATGTAACCATAACTAACAGCAGTAAAGCAATTGGAAAAGGATATTCTGACCTGGAACTTAAAGTGCGCCAAGCTACCTGTAACGATACAGTAATTTTCACTAACGTAGTGGGGTCCTTCTGGTTCACTGTTACAAGAGATATGTCAGTACAGTTACAACGAGTAACTATAATTAATGTAGACGAGACTTTGTAGTGATTATGCATGTATTGGATAAGAGAATGAACGACTCGGGCAAGAATTGGAGACATGTTTTCAAAGCGCTTACAGTGCTCAAATATTTGTTGGAAAACGGAAGCGAAATGACTATACAGCACGCTAAAGATAATCTTCATGTTATTAAGACTCTAAAAGAATATCAGTACGTCGATGAAGAAGGAAGAGATCAAGGGGCTAACGGTATTCAAAGGTTAATCAAGTTCGTAATATTGTAAAAGAATTAATTATGCTATTGAATGACGATGCGCTATTGAGAGAGCGTCGGCAAGGAAGAGGTCAGCTGAACGAAAGAATGGGTTACCAGTCTGGGTTCAGAAAATCAAACGAAGAGGATTCAGATTTACGTCGTGCCATTGAAGCGTCAAAAGAACAAGCTGCTATTGATGAAAATAGACGAAGAGAGCTCCAAGAAGAAGCTGACTTGCAACGAGCAATTGAATTAAGCGAAAAGGAAGCATTGGATAGAAGAAGAATGCAAATGAACAACACTGGTGATTCATTTGTTTCCCCTAAATCGTAAATATTTTTAATAGCAGAAAGAAGGATGATATTATAGACTTTTTTGGCAGTTTGGAACAGTCAGCTCCTATCCAACAGCAACAAGATCCATTTGGTGCATTTGGAGGCTTTGATCCTTTCCAGCAACAGCAACAATTATTACAGCAACAACAGCAACAAATGTTTATGCAGCAGCAGATGCAACAACAGTTTTTGATGCAACAGGAACAGCAGCGATTATATAACGAGCAGCTCCAGCAACAACAAATGCAGCAACAAATGATGCAACAGAATCCATTTGGTAATATGCAGCAACAAAACACTGGTATTAGCGCCCCTCATAATCCGTTTGCAGCACCAGCACCTCCTCCTGTTCAAAAGCCAGTACCATCGCAAAAAGATGTGGATTTATCTTCCAATCCAAAGTATTTTAAGGATTAACCTAGTGCTGTTTTGGACCCATTTGCTGCCATAGCCAAAGTTCAAACAAACCCTGTTGGACCAAATACTCAACAATTCCTTGGAAATACTGGTTCATCAAATCCATTCGGTGGAATGTCTCAAAATCAAACTGGACAAAGTCAATTTGGACAATCTGGAAATCCAGTAGGTGGATTTGGTGGATTCTCTCAAAGTAATAGTAGCCAAACCCAGTTTTCTCAAAATCAATCACCACAGCAGCAAAATAAGCAATTGTTCAACCTGGATGCTTCTAGTCTCAGCTCTAAAACCTCCACAGGTGCTCCAAAGAATCCATTTTCTGCCACAAATACCAATCACTACCAATGGGAACCTCAAAAGCCTAAACCGACATTGTCAGAGTTATCAGGGTTTACCCCAATGCAACCTACAAACACTGGTAATACTCGCATGACACCATCGTTAACCGGAAATAGTCAAGGAAATCCATTCCAAAACCAAATGCAAAATATGGGTCAAACACCATTAGGGATGAATCAAATGGGTCAGGCTCCAATGGGAATGCAGCAACAAAATCCAAACCCCTTCCAACAGCAACAGCAAGCTAATCCTTTTGGACAATCTCCATTTTTCTAATAAAGATGAGTGTAAAATATTTGCTGAGATTCTGTTCTTTAACTCCCCGTTGCGTTTGGTAATTAACGACGTAACTATTCACTCGCTGATATGCATAGCTTTTCCACCAGATTCGTCAAACGAAAATGTTGAGCATCCTGATTCATTTCTTCCATTAAAATGTTGAACGGCCATATTATCCCAACTTTACTTGTGATGCATCTTCGTCTGCTTCCAATAACTCTAATCTACACAATTGTTCCGTTAAATGAAGGGGATAGAGTACAGCTCCACTAGTTGCTTTTTATTTAGGTACCACTTTATGGCATTTCTTGGAATCCATCAACCGCACTATTTAGTGTATATACATGTTAAACACTTTTTACGCGTAATGAGCAGACCTTCTGCAGTACGACAAGAAGTAAATTCCCCAGCAGCAGACAAAAAGAAAGGATTGGCTGGAAACATTGCTGGGAAAATTAAACCAGCAAGTCACGTAATGACACCTTCAACTCTAACGCCAAACTCGTCAAGTTTATCAATACCAACATTTGAATTGTCCAAGCTTGGAGATGAATCTTTTGACGTTGAAGTTTGCAAGTGATTATTAAACATAGATGTAAGAACACTCTTGCAAAAATTGCCAAATGAAGATGCAGTGCAGCAGCTTCACCTTTCACTCGCAGATGCCAAAGACTCAACATCCGGTCAGTTACAAAAGAATGTGTACAAGAATTATAACGAGTTTGTAATTATTTCCAAAGAAATTTCAAAGCTGGAAGGTTGGTTATGCTAATTCAGGTGACATGATTGCCGTTCGCGGGATTCTGAACGAAGTTGCAGAAATACGCCAAAAATTCAGACATTATTCTAGAGATAATTCAATTATAGCTCATGCTGAAGAGCCATCTCAAGATGAGCTGAACAAACAAAAAGCTAGAGAAGAAGCAGAGCTGGAAATGAAAATAGAGCAAATGAAAGCATTGTACAGAGATATCGATGGGCTAAGCAAGGCTTTGCCGGAATCTTCCAGCAGGTTTGTTATTCACAACGGAACCTCAACTAGAATTTCTGAAATCAACCCAAATACGTTCAAGCCAAAAGATTCAGTGTACATTCACGTCTTTACAGACTCACTAATAATTTGCTGTTGGAAAAAGAATGTATTATCAGGAAAAAACAGACTGACTGTTGACAAGGTGTTCAATATCACTGAAATTGGCTTTATTGATATGAAAGATTCGCCAGGTACTCTTCAACTAACCAGATTTACAAAACTCTTTTAAAATTACCAAAGCAAGTGATACGTTCATGTACAAAGCAGAGACGCTCCAAGAAAAGCGAGCGGTGTTAAACGCAATTACAAAACTGACAAATGAGATTGTTGCGCAAAAGAAGCAGCAGTTGGAAAACTTGAAAAAAATGCAGAGTGTGGCAGTTGTTGATGAGCAAGTTGAACAGCCTTCAGCTAAAAAAGTAACTTCAGATGGGCTAAGCGATACGGATTTCCATTGGTTGATTGAAATTCCAGATGAACTAGATGTACTAATCGCACACCGAGACTTTGATCAAGCTGTTATTTACGTAGAAAAAGGTACGTTAAAGTAACGCAGCTCGCCAAATATTTGCTTCTTGTACTGGCGAAACACAAAGATTGAAAATTTTGAGATCAAACATTCAAGAAAAGATTAATAACCTTGCCAAGCTAATTTCACTTGACTTGACCAGTCCAGCAGCCACCAAGATACAAATTCAGCAAGATATTGAAAGGTTGTTGCGGTTAGGGTTGGGAGATCAAGCTAGAGATACTTACCTTGAAGCTCGATCCGTTACAATACGTCATCGATTGAGGCAGCTGTATTTTAACGGGGATATCGTCTCATTTATCATGGATTATTCTGAAGTATTCTTCAGGTTAATCAGAAATACTTGTGAATGGTTTAGCGTTAGTTTTCATAACCCTGGAATGGCGAGCGGTTTCATGAAATGGATCCAAAAAGAACTACATTTTTTTACATCAATGTTTCGAAAGCATGTTTTTCAGCCTCATCATAGTTTTCATATGATCAGCGAATGTGTAATTACTGCTATTGATAAAGCTCAAGAGGTACTCTATGATAACGCAGATGCATTCAATCGGCATGGATTTATCAACAATCTTTGAAAATTTAATTAATGAAGACCTCGCGTTTGCCATCGATGCTCATGCGCAAAAATGCGATGAAGCAATATTCCAATGTGTGAAAAGAGATTCGTTTGATCAAGTCAGTGACAACACAATATTTCAAGAATCTAATATTACTTTCAGCATTGATATTCCTGAGATGAGTGCAGCAGCGTACGATTTTTACTCGATATTAACAACATTTGGGTCAGATATTGGATTCTTGTTAAACTTTTCCTTGTACAACACAATAGTAACAGCCCTTGGTAAATTCTTCAAGACTTTTATTGAAGGATTGTTATTGCAATCAGAAAACTTGTTTACGATAGAGCAGTATATCAAGATCTTGGTGAATTCCCAGTTCATTGCTGATCACGTCTATCCTATAACCAAAACCCAGCTCATGGAGAGGTTTGACAGAACAATTCCAGAACTGGACAGTATCCAAACAGATATACAAGGTATAAAATGCTAATCCAGATGCCGTCGTAAAGATAAAGAAAAAGTAATTTTGCACTAAATTAGCTCATTAAAACAAATATTAGCCCTTCTGATGAAGGAAAAGTACAACTTTGTAAAAATGGATTATGCAGCCAATGCACAGTTATTAGATTCCGTGATTCCTTCCGAAAATATGATTTCATACTGCAAGATGCTAAGAACAGTATACTCTTCTCCAAAATTCATTCAACCAAATAAGTTGGTGGAGACATTGATTAGAGATACGCTAATGGATATTGATCTGAATGGTAATATTCAACTAACCAGAAACTGGATGGAAAAAACGAAAGTTTGGGTTTGGAGGAGTACAGATGTTTGTACTGGATATAAACTTCGTGCTCAAGGTATTTGAAAATGAAATTACTGACGAATCGAATGAACTAGCAAATTCTCTTTGTGAACGTGCTTTGAGATTATATTTTCAACAAAATAAGGATTTGGCGACACCTCTTAAAGTAAGTGCGGTTAACGTAGACTGGAGAGTTTTATGACGAGCGTGTGTTGTACGCAATCAATACTGTTTTCAAAAACTAGAAATAAATCTGAAACAACTTTCAATTTCCTATACGTACCAAAGTGAGATCTCTATGCTTTCCTTTTATATTCAAATTTAGCATATTTGGAGAGCTTAGCCCTCGCATGGTTTCAACCTTTTTTATTTCAATATAAGAGTGGGAGCATACAAATACTCGGTGTCATTTCGCTCTAAAAGAATATTTAAAATTCACTCACTACCTTGTTACTCGATCATAAAAGGATCAACTATCCGCTATTCCGAGTATAGCAATGTCCTCCAAGTGTTATACCAAAATTATGAATGAATTCCTTTCTGTCGCAACTACTCTTGAATCTAACCGACAGGAAAATAAAAAATATTAGGAACTGCGCATATTTATAACGAATATATTTATATTTGTTTGGCCAACCAATCTCAAAGTATTGAATTAGGAAGGTTCCGAGCGTGGCAGAAGAACACAAAAACACAAAGCGGAAACTATTTAAATGCAAAAATATTTTCAAAATTTGTAGCAAATATACAATGAAAATTCAAGTATTCAGACTTGTCGTAATTGCGGTGACTATAATCGTGCTGCTATTTATCAGTGCATCCAATTTGCAAGTCTCGGCAAACGAAAACTATAAAGTCACTAACTACAACAAGAATGAGCGCAAGATGGTTGGACCGTTCGATCATGACTGGGTGGTAAGAATGCAATT
>JADIIZ010000119.1:0-34380 GCA_027604345.1 Boothiomyces sp. JEL0866 | reverse complement strand
TCACCCACTTCACTCTTCTCACAGCTGGCACAGGCAACAGGGAAAAGTAATGCTGGAATCCTTATGGAAATTGCTGAAAACTCGGCTTTGAAATATATGACTGAAAATTAGACATTCTCTCTCAATTTGAAAGAATAAAAGTATGTTTAATAACTGATTTCGAATTTTATTTGCTAGACACAAAACTAAATAATAATAAGCGATTGAAATGAGCCAATTGGCATACAAAATATCAAAAAGCGTGCAAAGTATACCTAAGAGCATCGTTTATTAATACTAATATAATCCTCGAGCTTCATTGTGCTGGCTGGATCAAAGAATCTTGATCAAGTTTCATTTGTTCCAAGGCTTCGCGAACCATGTACTCGACTCGTTCTAAATCCATTTTCACGCTATATTGCCATCTGTAATTATGATTGTCATCAAGATCTGGAATCATTTCCTCAGGAGTAAGCACTTGATAGTACCGTTTGTGGAAATGAGGCCACAGGTTCCAGAATGAGCTTTCCATCGAAACAGATTGGTGATAGTATCCCATTTCATCACTTTCACTACCATAATAATCGAGAATAATTGCATGACTTCCAACAGGCAAGAAAGGAAGCGACATTGAAATACCACCAGCTGGACTAATTACTAGAGAAATCGTGCTAAAGTATTTGACTTGATCTTCAACAGTTGTAGAGGCAGTGGGACTATAGATTTCAACTTGAGTATCTGGAAAACGCCTCTTTATCATATCTTGGATTTCTTGATAATTGTAAATATCTCGAAAGTGTTTTCTTTCTTGAAAACTATTCAAACTTTCAGTCTTCTTTAGAATGACTATCTTTCGAGGGGTTGGCGGACGGACATGTGGATCTACGCCATAATTTTTCAATAATTCGGATCTGTATTCCCAGTATAAGACCTCTTTGCCTTCACTGAAATCATCATACATTTGGTTAAACGCACTTGACCCACTAGCAACTAACAGGTTGTTGAAACAAACAATTGGCTTTCCTTTGGCTTCCAAATACGAGTGCATGTGGAGTGTTTTTGAATTGGTGACGATTGGAGAGAACGCATTCAAGAATTTTGTGTAGAGAGCATTATCAGGATCTTCAGATATATGCATATTCAACAGTTGGTAATCCTTTGTTTTAATTCCAAATCGCCGTAGAGCCATATACACGGAAAACATCTCTTCATATGCAAAATGGCCCATGTTACCTCAATTTGGCGGTTATGGATTGGATATGCAACTTTGAATCTCTCAATGTAGGAGCTAAAGGATAGTTCAAGTGGATAGTATAAAGTTTGTGATAAATATTTATTTACAAAAACAATTGTGTGTTGGTTAAGCGCGAATAGCTTGTCCATAACCTGAGATTAGAGACATTTCATATAGCTCAAGAGCAGGTTCTTCTACAGGATAAACAGACTGTAGATTTTCAATCATGTATTTGAAATCTCTAACAGTTGGTCGAAGAGAAGGCTCTGGACTGAAAACTTTTCGTAGTATTCTACATAATTCATCTGAAAATCCAAATTCTCTGCGTAGAGTATCAATTCCCCTAGTCCTGGTATAAAAGTGCCTTCTGTATTGAGGATCTTCGTAAGAAGGAATATCCCAAGGGTGTTCTCTTGCCAACATCAGTATCAGCATGACTCCAAGTGCCCACACATCGCTTTTTTCTGATGAGAATGTTTGTTTAAGTTTGGATTTGTGGGCCATATTGAAACACTCTGGTGGCATATAAGCTTCCGTTCCCACTTTGTGCGTCGAGAATTGATTTTCAGTAGAGAGACCAAAGTCAGTTAAAGTTGCTTCGTTGTATTCGTTGATCAAGATATTCTCTAGCTTGATATCTCTATGATACAAATTCTTCCCGTGCATCTGTTCAATTGCAGTACAAATCTGATGAAACCAAGTGAATACAATTGGACTGTCAATTGGTAGGCCGTCAGTAACAATCGCATCAAACAGGTCCTTCTTGCAGTATTCCAAGACCATATAAAGGTTATCTCCCGTTTCAAAATGTTCCAATAAATGAATAACGAAGCTGCAGGATTGTAATTGCTCCAGTATTTCCACTTCTTTAGAAAAGGTGGTTTGTGCTTTTTTCAAGTCTATACATTTAATTGCTACTGTTTGGTTTGTAGGCAAGTGCCTAGCTCTATATACAATGGCAAAGCTGCCTTGGCCAAGCACACCTTCCAGATGATATTCTCCAAATAAGATATTTTGATTCATATTGTGATTTGCAACATTTTATCTGGGTTTTTATATTTTTGGTGTGGTACAGCACTTTAATGCTTCTGACTCACCAAAAAAGCACCACCGTGAGTCGATTAACACATCACACCAAAGAAGTGGAGTCACACAGTACAACTACATTGGGCGGTGTATAATTCAACGAAATGTCAAGATTCACACCAGGAGAGTGTTTGCTCTTTGGTTATCTTTAAAATTTGTGGAAAGTCACCGCACGATAGAACATTCCACATAGTTCCAGTAACTGCATCTTTGTGCATGTGCTAGAGCTTGAACTGAGCAAACTTAGTCAAAGTGGTAGGTGCAACTCACATAAATATCGAATCTCAAGTCCACCAGAGTATATATTAGTCTACAGATATCAGATGGGATCGCCCAACAAGGGATGATGCTCTTAATCTACTCTTTGCTTGTGAGAGAATGCAATAATACTACCTATTCCAACGGGTGCAGATAAGAATTATGCTCAGATATTGATTATGATTATTAGGCGACCGTTTTGATCTGAGAATCGTTTATCGTACTTTGGTACTGTGAACAAGAATGCTAAGCGTTATTCTACCAAACGCCCGTTGCTGAACCACCGACTATAATGCCCAGGATAATACTTGTTACATCTCCAGGTGTTCATTTCAAGAAAGCCATTGAAACTACTCTTTAGCTCTTGCATATACCAAGTGGAAATGCACAATAAATCACTCGCCTGTCGTTGAATGCTATTGTCCTACCACCTTTAGTAATTTGCTGTCAGCCATTTGCAGAACACTAATTCTCAAAGTGGCCAAAATCGGAAAATCTCGCACAAAAAATCTCCACCAATATGCCTTCACTGTCACTAGAACAAATTAAAGAACTGGCAAAGCAAGGAAACACAATCCCAATATTTGAAATATACGACTCGGATTTAATCACTCCGATATCATGCTACCTCAAATTACAGTCCAAATATTCTTTTCTGTTCGAATCGATATATGGCGGTGAGAAAATTGGAAGATACTCATTCATTGGTTCATGTAATATTCTTTAATATAGGCCCGCGAAAGATTTTGGACAAGTGTGAGGGGGATCCTATCATTGCTATTGAAAATGAATTGAAAGGCACAAAGCCAGTCGCTGTTGATGGTTTACCATCTTTTACCGGTGGTGCCGTTGGATTTATTTCATACGACTGTGTTCAATATTTTGAACCTAAAACCAAGAGGGACCTTAAAGATCCATTGGGAATCCCAGATGCTGTCATGATGATGTGCGATACAATTGTTATTTTTGATCATTTGCACAGTTTAATCAAAATCTGTTCAAATGTATTTGTAAAGGAAGGTGCTTCCGACGAGGAAATTCTAGCAGCATACAACAGCGCGCTAGATGAAATCAAAAAAGTCAAAACGAAATTGGATAATAACCCAGCTGAGCCACCAAAACAAGCCAAATGCACTATATATGAAAGTGTGTCAAATGTCGGGGAAGAAGGATACAAAGGATTTGTTGCCAATATCAAGAAATCAATCTTGAAAGGAGATGTAATTCAAACTGTTCCTTCTCAACGATTGAAAAAAAGAACTGATCTTCATCCATTCAATGCATATCGTAAATTAAGAACTGTCAATCCTTCACCATACATGTTTTACTTGGATTTAGGTGATTTCTCAATCGTTGGAGCATCTCCTGAAATGCTGGTTAAAGTTGAAGACCGAAAGGTATTTATAATTGACCAAGGTATTCATGCATCCTATTGCCGGAACTAGAAAAAGAGGAAAGACTGTAGAGGAGGATAATGAATTGGCTAGAGACCTCCTTTCAGATTTAAAGGAACGATCTGAACATGTCATGTTGGTCGATTTAGGAAGAAATGATGTGAATAGAATCTGTGACCCTACCACAGTTAAAGTAGATTCTTTAATGCACATTGAAAAATATGCACACGTTATGCACATCGTCTCCAATGTATCTGGAATTCTCCGACCTGAAAAAACACCTTTTGATGCATTCAGATCCATCTTTCCAGCCGGTACTGTATCAGGTGCACCAAAAGTCAAAGCAATGGAAATTATCTATGAACTTGAAGGCGAAAAACGCGGTGTATATGCTGGTTCGGTGGGCTATTTCGGATACAGTGGTGGATTAGACACCTGTATTTCAATTAGAACTATGGTGTTCAAAGATGGTCATGTTTATTTGCAAGCTGGTGGTGGTATTGTTCATGATAGTGATCCAGATGCAGAGTTTATTGAAACAATCAACAAACTAAAGTCAAATGTAGTCGCCTTGCAAGAAGCAGAAATGCAGTATCAATAAATTTCCTTTCAATTTACTTTGCTACCATCATTGAGATTAAGGAAGTTTCGGTATTTAAAAAGCACGTGATTACTAATGATTGGTGAGTCACCTTGTAAACTTTTATAAATATTTTGCACCAGTTCAAATAATACATGCCGCCTAAAAAAGAAATTGTGATTGTCAAAAAAGGAGGACAATCGAATGGCTCTGATACAAAGGTAATTGTTACCAAGAAAGAGTCTCCATCTACAGAATCCTCAGGTAAAGGAAAATCACCAGCAAACAAGGAGAACAAGGAACAAAATCCTACGGTATCCAGTGGTTCAGTAGACAAGGATAAACCGCAACGAATCGAACCTAAAAAGAAGTTCAAGCCTAGAAAAAAGGACCCCAAATTCGACAATTTGCTTGAATCACTCACACATTCATTAACTAAAGAGTCATATGAATGTATGGTATGTTATGAAAATGTTCGTGCTAGAGATAAAGTATGGAGTTGCGAAACTTGTTTTGCTGTTTTCCACATTAAATGCATCAATCAGTGGGCAGAAGCGTCGGTCAATCAAATCGCAAAGAATGATCCCAGTAATAGTGCTGGTGCATGGAGATGTCCAGGGTGCCAAAATATTAGTCAAGAAGTGCCACGTAATTACGACTGTTTCTGCGGGAAAACCCGAAACCCGCAGTTAAACAGGTATACTTGTCCACATACTTGTGGTTCTACTTGTGGGAAAGATAGAGGGTGTGCTCACAAATGTACTTTTTTTTAATCTAGGTCCTTTACAGTGTCACCCTGGCCCTTGCCCTCCGTGCGATGGATATGCTAAACCAATGTCTTGCGCTTGTATGAAAGGATTCTTGAATCTCCGATGCTCACAGATTGCTGAAGCAGATTTTACCCCATCATGCGGACAAGACTGTGATAAAATATTAAATTGTGGAATACATCAATGTACATTAACATGCCATTACGCACCATGTCCAAAATGTAAGGAGACGGTAGATATTGAATGTTTTTGTGGCCAAGAAACTAAACAAATTTTCTGTGGAGAGGATCAAGTGAAATATTCCTGTGGCAAAAAATGTCCATTTGTATATGATTGCGGTGTGCATGAATGCAAAGAAATTTGCCACGAATACACTCATGAATCTTGTACTTGTCCATTAGATCCAACCATTATTACACATTGCCCATGTGGTAAGGAGCCAGTGGAAGAATTAGGAACCAAAAGAACTAGTTGCCAAGATCCTATACCAGTATGCAATAATATTTGCGACAAAGAATTGCTATGTGGTCATAAATGTCCCGAAAAGTGTCATTTAGGAGAATGGTAAAAATTTATTAATCTAGTCCCCCATGTGAGTTGTACACAACTTCGAAATGTAGGTGCTTCCGTCAACGCGAGATTGTTATTGCATGTAAAGAATTACTTGCAGACGAAACCGGGCATGTATTACCAGTATTATGTGATAGAATTTGCAAAGTAAAGATGAGTTGCAAGAACCATGTATGTGATACCCAGTGCTGTATTGATGAGAAGCATGAATGCCACTTACTATGCGGTAAAACACTATCATGCACTAAACATACTTGTTTAATGACCTGTGGGCATGAAGGACCGTGTCATGACTGCTTAGAGGGTGTAAGCTTTGAAGAATTAAGTTGTCACTGTGGCCGTACTGTCATGTATCCGCCAATACCTTGTAATACTCCACCTCCCGAATGCAACCACCCGTGCAGACGTACAAGACCGTGTGGCCACATTAATAATACACCTCATTATTGCCATCCAGATAATGAACCATGCCCTCCATGTATGATATTTACTGAAAAGCAATGGTATTTATTTATTGATAATAGTGCTTGCGGCGATAAGATCATGAAGAATATCCCTTGTTCTCGGCAAACAGTCCCTAGCTGTGGAGGTAAATGCAAAATCAACGACTTGAAATGTGCCCATAGTTGTACCAGAGTGTGTCATGATGGACCATGCATCGATGCTAATCACCCTTGCACAAACAAATGCGGTTATGCCCGAAGTTGTGGACATGTTTGCAAGTATGCTTGTCATGGTACTGTGGAATGCCCAGAGACTAGCGAATGCAAAGAAGTAATTATTCAATCATGTGACTGTGGTAACCATAAGAAAACCAGAATATGTGGTGCTTCAGCAGGTAAGCCTCCAAATGAAATTGAACCCATCCTGTGTGATGATTCATGCTTAAAGAAGCAAAGGGCAGAAAAAATGGCAGCAGCAATGGACATCAATCCGTCGACTTCTATTTTCAGGCCATTGGTGGGATGGGCAGAAAGTCTTGTCAAATCAGCCTTAGGATTCCCAACGTTGGTTTTGCAAACTGAAAAAACGCTTGAAGAACTGGTTTCGAGTTCAGCAAACGTCTACTATTTCCCGCAGCAAAGACTTACAAAAGCTAATTCTCTGATTGCAGATATGTGCACGCAGTATGGCTACAAACCAGAAATTGTTGATGAAAAGATTGGAAAAGGTAATGTGATTGCAAGAAAGGTTCCAGGTGTTGAACCTCTTATTCCTCCAAAACTGCTATCACTGGTTGCAAAAGAGTATAACCCAAATGATCCAATGGCGGAAAAGTATATCATCAAGCCTCTTTTGTCAGACGTATACAGCCTTCCATATGGCCCACACATCCCAAATGCGCTCTACATGGAAGATGTTAATCAAGACACTTCTACTCCAGACTTTATCAAATTCATCGAGCCGTTTTGCATATCTACAGAAATTCGTCCAAAACTATATTGGTTAACGGACACCTCGTGCTTTATTCTTTGGGAACCATCTCCCACTCTTGATCCTACTCAGTTACAACACCAAGCTGAAAATCTTTTGGAAATGATCCATCCTGAGCTTGAAAATACAAAAATGGCAATGCTGTGTGACTTGGCGTTTGTTACTAATAACGGACTGGTAATATTTGATGATGGTACATTCAAGTCAATCAAAAAGCGTAATGTTACAAAACGGAATGAAAGTGGCTATGGCCGAGAGAGTTGGAAAATCAATATCACCTCCTGGAGAAATTATGGCATAAATATTGTGAATTAGACATAATAAATGTACTATCTACTGCCCTAATTGCGATTTTAGCTGTCATTATGAGCAAAGGTCAGCGTTGTAAGTGCGGACCGTCCTTTTTTCTCCCACAAATGAAAATAGAAGGGGTAATATCAAAAACTAGAGATCTGCTAATAGTCACCATCTGCTGTATCAACTATATCCTATATGCAGTGTCTCGAAATATAAAAGAAAGTAAGGCTGCACAGACAATTAAAGTAATTAAGCTTGAATCTACCAAACTAAAAATTTTGGACCAATGTGCGATCTGCTTGGAGTCAATGGATAATGCAGCGGTAACAAAACTGAGCTGCAAGCACTTTTATCACTATGATTGTATTGATCAGTGGGTTCAAATCCGTCCAAACTGTCCATTGTGCAATAAAAGTATATAAAAGCTCCCGCAGTGTAATGGCGATGGATATAAAGTAGTTTTTGATTTACAGTTTTCTTCAAATGATTATCAAAATATTTTTCCCGCAAATTAGGCTAGCATGAAAAAAGTCGACCATGTAATATTTGTTATTCACGGAATGGGTAGCCAGCATAACAACTATGGAGATAATCTGGCAAATCTACGCAAGACTTGTATTGACACTGCAAAGGAGGAGTTGGATATGGATTTGAACATTGAATGGATTCCTATCGGTAACTGATACTAATACAGAATGGCATTCAAAATTACACGAGCTCGAGACTGTATCAAGTAGAATCAAGACGATCACATTACCAACTTGCTCAATGATACGTCATATCAACAATGATATTCTATCTGGTAATTGAGCAATAACCTAGACGTATTGTTTTACTTTACATCATATCATGGCCAAATGTTGATTAATATTGTCACTCAAACAGTAAACGACACGTATGAAAAATTCATAAAGGAGCACACGAATTTCAATGGCAAAGTATCACTCTTCTGCCACTCGCTGGGGTCAAGTAATAGCGTTTGACATTAGTTATTACTTATGATATTCTGGCCAATCAGCACACATCCACTGATAGCCCGCCAGAACCTACTTTTCCAGCAGATACCACTCACTTCCCAATTGTATATCCCAAATTAGCTTTCAGACCTGATTTCTTTTTTGCGCTGGGGTCACCATTATCGGCAGTGATGGTACAAAGGGGTCAATCATGGGATAAATACAAGATTGATTCTCGTATCAAGTATTTCAACATTTTCAACTTGTACGATCCAATAGTAAGAATCTTTAACAATAGGCATATCGAATGGAGCCATTAATAGACCCTAGATTTATTGAAATCTCTCCAGTACTTTTGCAAAGACCTTCTGCTGCAGCTACTAAACCATTCGAATTTTCATACTACAAAGAAATGATCTATGCATATTTGCCAGATCTCAAATTGCCTTCGTTAGAGATCAAGAAGTTTGATTTTTCAACAATGAATATTGAATTTCCTTCATTTTCTGCGTTTTCTGGATTTGGAGTAGAATTTCCAAAGTTACCTACTATACCTATCTTATCTGCTGCTCAGGATGCATTTAAAAATCAATTTGTGTCATTGATTCCTACCATGTTTCAGCAGGATACGGACGATGGTACTTTTTAGTTGAAGTTAGATTCCAAGTTGGGAAGCAAAAGGAAAATGAGTGACGATGATACTGGGCATGCCAAAAAGAAGCGAGAAATCCAGGATGACGATGGAAATGTAGGTACTGAGCACATCGAAGATGGACACAAATCCGCATCACCCTCTAAATCACCTAAAAAGCACCAATTGCGAGTTATCAAAGAACCAACAAGAAAGTCTAAGCGAAACCAGCCTCTCCGAGCAACATCTCCCATAGAAGCTATCTCTGAAGCAAAGGAAAGAATTGTTTCCAATTTAACTTCAATGATTCAAACCTATTGGCAAACAGCTCCAAAAAGTCCAAAAAAGAAAAAGAATTACATTCACAATCTGGAAGAAAATGTCAATCACCTGGGAGATGCGCTTACAAAGGAACTGGTGGCAGCAGCAGCGGAGGCTGAAGCAAAGATTCAAAAAGAGCATGATGAAAAGAAACAAAAACCTGAGCATACAAGAGTGGACTACTTTGTGCAAGAAAATCTGATTGATAACATGTTGCACCAGGTATTAATGTTCTAACTACAGTACATGATTGGTGTCAGAGCGCATTTTTCATATTGGAACGATAAGGATATTATGTATCACATTATCAAGCAATTAATTGACGACTAGCATGAGTTCAAATAAAATTTTCATTTATTTCTACATTTATATATATCTTCCTTGAACGCCAAACGATGCCGGCTCCTCTTTTCTGTCAAATACCAGCACAGACGGTGCAGTAGAAAGTGTCAAATTAATGTCCCTATAATTAACCAGAAAGTACCCGTATCCTAACTCTATAGTTTGATTAAAGAATATCCAAACAAGAATGTAATGCAAAGGAGTACAGTAGAAAGCCATTGCAATTAAATCAAAACTATTGAAGGCTGCATCAACTTTTTCAATCGCGTATGAATAACTATAGCACACTATGCCAACACAATCAATGAATAAGATCATCAATATTAGAGCTTGTGAGATGTAATAAATCTTTTTTGTTTTTTGGATAAATACATCATTGTACCAATTCAGCTGGACTGTAACTGTAAAAATTCTTCCTGAAATGTAAATCATCGAGATATTATCCAACAGTACCACAAACGCGATCCAAATAGGAAAGGCATACGTAAACCACTAGATTAACTGAATTTACATTATAGGTAAAGTAATCCTGAATGTTTTGATTCTGAAAATTGAAACAATAGACGTAGCCTGCACCTGCCGTGCACAAGTGAATGATTAGCACTGCTATTGAAAGGTAAAATTCATGAGTATTGAATAGCGGAATATTTGACAGCAAATGAATCATATGAACAACCTTAAACTCGTGCCACAGTGATAATACACCCGCCAGCCAAACAATAAATACAATACATCCCGTGGTTTGAAGTACATTTTTCCTATAAAATATCCCAAACAATAACAAAATCACCATAAGCGATTTGAAGGCACTGTTAAGAATTTTTTCACTTGTGCTCTTGAAAGCATAAAACGAATACGCACAGTCTGCAACAGTAACAAAGAAACTAACATACATTAGTATATCTGCTAGGACATTGATCGCACCGCGCATTTGTTCATATTTGAAGGTATAATCTTCACTTGTGACAGTTGCAGTGGCAGTTACTGTTGGGACAGTATCTGTGGGTGTTGTTGAGGTAGTCGTATTTGGAACCAAGTCTGTAGTAGTGGATAATACTTGTGTTTGAATCAGCTGGGAGATTGGAGTGAAAGCTGCAAGTGTAGTCTGGAGTGCAAGTGTTGATATTACAACAGTGGGACTAACCACAGCTATACTAGATGGCTGAGTTGCAAATCTAGAAGTATCTATATTTGCTGTTTGAATGGAAATTACTGAATTAGCAGTTGTCTGTGATAGAGGTGCGGTTGAGAGAATATTGGTTGATGCAGCTGACACGCCAGGACTTATTGACGCAAACAACACACTGCTAGGTACACTTGATTCAGTATTTGCAATAGATGGTTGAGCAATGTTTGAAACCGCGACTGGTTGGTTCACTTCAGTATGCAAATTGTTTGACAAAACTGGTCCCGCATGCTGGCCGTACACTACTGCGATGAGACACTGTAGTATTGAAGTGTGTTTCATACGTTATTTAATTGATGTGAAACTTTGAATTACAAATCATGGATTTTTTGATTTCCACCCTCATTGCACCAAAGTAAATCCATAATACAAAATGAATAAATTTCACCCAGAGGCTAAAAACAAACTCTACTAATCAAGTTTATTAGTAAGATGGGCGTATTATTCTACTTTTCCCCTTTTGCTGCAACTGAGGACATTACGTTTGCGGAAGCTGCTTGTTGCTTGGTATTTCCACTCTTTTCAGAACCCGACTTTGCATTTCTCATATACTCTTTAGTTGAAAGAACTAGGTTAATTCATGATTACTAGTGGTGGCCAGTACAGTTGGGCAAACTTGACGGGCAAAAATACCTGTTTGACAGAACCAATTCCACCAATTTGGGATTCCAGAAGAGTTTGAAGTATAGGTATAACCAATACACTCCATAATTCCCAATGGTACGCAAATACTAGTATCAATCTAAATTTACCATAATCGAAGATAGGATTCTCGGAGCAAGGATTGGAAAACAGCAGGAGTGCTAGCTTTGTTATTTCTATATTCCAAGATTTTGGCTAATAAAGCCAGCAATAGAATGAATTCCTACTTTAGAATGCAATTACAGTTCCAACAACATTTGCTGCGATGAGTGAGTCCATCAAAGTACTTCCATCAGCAAGGGAGAGGTTTTTGGCTACTGCGCAGTTACCAAAACGGCAGGTATTTCTGAAACCTCTCAAAATTGCTCCCAAGCAAACTAAAGTCAAGTAAGTATTACTAGAGACTCCAACCCAAGCGTAGATACATTTTCCAGTAATGGACCAGTTATAGAACGCATGGACACGTTGAAGTGTCGAAATTGATGAGCAATGGTCCAAAAAGAACCATCCAACTTCACACATTACCGTTAGGAAACTGACGAATGTCATTGAATAACTAGAATTATAGTCTCCGCACAAGTATAGCCAGATAATGTTTTGACCTTTGAGCAGACTAAAGACGGCTAGGATTAGCAGTGCCTTGTTCGGCCGTGATTGAAAGTAGATTGTCAACGTTATAATCACATCTAGCAATAGAAATGTTGTTTGTGTTTGTCCCCATGATGCCACTGAGCTGATAAAGACTAATTCTGGATTGAGAGATAAATCGAAACTTTCACTCATTTGAATATAAAAAGGAACGCGAAATATCTTTAGGTCATCATTTCAAGTGTGGCATGGGCGATATCCTATTGGTTTAAATTACAAAACCAAGAATTCAAAGTGAAATTTACAATTGGGTTGATATTCTTTATTTCGTCTCATACACGGTTTTTAGTATATTACTGAAAATTACCTTTAGAGCAAATCTGATTAAAGAGAGGTTTGCAGTATATCGCTCAATCAACAGAGATATTTTACCTCCCAATTATTCTAATAAACCCAGTGCAATTGAATGTTCGATAGATGCTCAGAACATGTGTCCAATCCTTAAGTTTAGGAAGAGGGAGACGCGTAACCACTAAATAAGAATTTGCTACCAAGCCATAGTAGAATTTTTTCTTTGAATTCCAAGCTGTACGGTTAAAATGTAAGGATATAAGACAAATATAGCGAATTACTCTTTATTTTTTCTCTCTAATTTTACAGTTGGCACAGAGGATAGTTTTTGGGTTGTGGGTATTTTATCACTATTCTCTGCGCTTTTCGCATTTCTCATATATTCCTTAGTCGATAATACTATTTTGAGAATTCTCTTACTTGTTGTTGCCAAGATGGATGGACATATTTGTCTGGCAAAAATACCTGTTTGACAAAACCAACTCCACCAAATAGGAATGTCCGAGGAGCTAGACGCATATTTATAACCAATACATTCCATTATTCCCACCGGAACGCAGATGCTATTGTTAGGCATGCCAAACCAGAGTCTCAAGTACGATTCCTGGAGAAGTGACTTAAATAACAATGTTGTACTCGTACCGTTATACCTAAATTCCAAAATTTTGACGAGCAATGATAGCAACAGGACAAATTCCTACCGTTATTTTGGAATACTGTTCCTACGACATTGGCTGCAATCAAAGAGTCCATCAACGTACTCCCGTCAGCCAGAGATAATTCTTTTCCTACTATGCAATTGCCAAATCTACATGTGTTTCTAAATCCTCTCAAAACTGCTCCTAGACAAACTAGCATTAATGCTGATTACTGGATATAGCAGTCCAGCCATACAATATTTTTCCAGCAAGCGTCCAATTGTAAAATGAATACACTCTTTGAAGTGTAGACACTGATGAACAGTGGTCCAAAAAGAACCATCCAATTTCGCACATCACAGTAAGAAACCCTACCAGTTCCATAGAATAATTTGAATTATATCCAGCGCAAATATAAAGCCAAATAATATTTTGTCCTTTGAGTAATGAAAAGACGGCCAGTGTAAATAATGCTTTGTTTGGACGCGATTGAATGTATATTGCCATGGTAATAATCATATCTAAAAGTAAAAATGTCGTTTGTGTTTGTCCCCAAGTTGAAACTGAACTGATGAATACCAGCTCGGGGTTTAGCGTCAGATCAAAGCTTTCACTCATTATGACGCGAAAAACAGGATGTTTATCAGGCAAAAACTGACGGAGGAGGTTATTTACAACGTTTCAGTTGGTCCGAATTACCTGATCTATATTTATCTGGAGAATATAAAATTCACAAAAGATTTCAAGTGCAAGATTATTTCAGCACAAATAGTTGGAAATAAAGGAATATTTTTATATAATATTTGAATATCATCACTAATACCTAGGAGCATCAGTATCAGAAATGGGCTCAGAAGACTGGTCATCCGGTACTCCAGCTTCACTAGGTTCGCTAATAACTCTCTCAAGTGTGTCCTTGTTTGGGAATCTCGAATCAGGATCAGCACTTTCATAGTCCCCACCTTGAACACTTTCTGCGCCGTAGGTATACAGGGCACCATTGCCATCTCTGCCATATGTATCATAATCTTTTCCTTCGTAATAATGGCCATAATTTTGTTCTTCTTCAACAGCAGCTGCGTATGGAGAGTGTTCCGCTGGAGGAGGGTAGGCTTTAGGCACAATAAAACTGTTCCTTGCAGAATTTGAAGAGTCGCTCCCAGCTGGTGTTAATGCAAGAGGAGAAGATTGAGCTGCTTTTGCTTTTTGCATATTTAGCACAACTGGTGCAACTGCAGAGCTTGGACGCGGAGTAAATAAATGTGCAGCTGGAGTGTATTCCAAATCTTCATCCAAATTCTTGTCTGGAATAATTTTGTTCTTTTTGCGATAGTATCTGTAAGAAAACCATGCAGAGGCTGCTAATATTGCCGCAATAAATGAAGCTAGCACTACCCACCCAAATATAATGACAGGTTGTGACGCATTTGAACTTCCAGTGTCTCCAGTTGGATCAGGAGAGTTGGAGAATACTGAACCGCTGCCAGAGGCTTTAGCTGAGCTTTGACTTACTGTTCCGCTAACTACAGCGGAATCAGAAGTTGTTGCTTGGTTGGTAGTTGTTGGTGGTGCATTAGTAGTAGTTGGTTGGTTGGTTGTAGTTGGTGGTGGTGCGCTAGTAGTAGCTGGAGGTACAGTTGTACTTTTAACAACGACAGGACTACTTTCAACAGCTCCAGACGTTTTTGGTGCAGTGGAATTGTCTGATTTTTGACAAATGACTGGGCCAGCGAATAATACTAATAGTAGCCAATTCATTTCTATTCTAAAAAACTTATGAATCAAAAAGAGAGGACCTGGTCTTTGACCGCAAAAAGAGATAGTGTTTCAGCTTTTTCCGAGCAGCTAAAAATGCAAGGTAAACGAGCAATATATCGCTGAGATTGCAATTGCCAAATTATTTGAAAGAGTATATTATCGGAATATGGATACAATGTATATGTGAATAGAATGTACACCCAGCCCATGTAAAGCCTTTGTGACGCTCTTTTAGTCAGACCTGCTTCTTTCACCAGAGCTGTGGATATCGCCCAGTGTAACATTAGAATGCAATGTAGATAGCCGTTCCTGATTATTTTCCGTTTGTTTAGTTTGCAGCGGGGTTTCAGGTCCACTAGCGTTCATGAACTGCATTAGTTGAGATTCAAAATTGTTACTTTGGAGACTGTTTGAATGGATATTTACAGGAGAAGCTACTAATTCCAGACTGTATGTACTGGTATGAACAGGTGTATTTAGTTCTACCTCATGGATACTTTTAATTCTTTGACTTCGCATTGTTAACCAGATTCCGATAGTAGCAATTATACCAACAAGGAATGCAACAAATCCCCAGCTACAGACAAATAAAGGAGATTCGTTTGAATTGGAAGAATTTCCAGGTTCTGCGTGTTGACTGTCTGTTGGCAATGGAATAGGAGGTGTAGTGGTGAAAAGGGACGTATATGGGGTTGCAGCTGCACTCGACTGTATATCGGAAAGAGTTGGTGTGATTTGGTTGGTTGTATGATGAGGTGCAACTATCCTGGAGAATGAATTTTCCTTTGTTTGACCAGAAACATCAGCGGTAGTAATTTGAGCATAAACTAGGACTAAAAACAGACGGATCATCCCCAAGATCATTCCAGTTGGAGAGAAAAGTTGCTGGTCAGTTTTCAAACACAAAGATTTCAAATTTGAACACAAAGCAATAATACCAGCGAATATGATCGTAATTGGTATTGACTATGGATAAACATGAGCTAGAGTTGAATAATCACCATTATCATCCATTTTGATCCATTTAAGCATGGAACTTTTATTTGATCTGATCAAAGAATATAAAGATCTGATAATGCTGACAACCATATGAAAGTCGGGAAATACTGGATATCTGTTACATGAACACAAGCCGCACTGAATTTCATTAATGATGAGTTGCTTATTCCGCGCCCAGGAAAAATAAAGTACCCACATCCATCACAAGGTTCATATTCGATCTTTTTGAAGAAATCAGATTCATTTCCTGCAAACCAAACCGCTAATAATGCAATCTCTTTCTGTGATGAATGCCATCGATACTGGCTCAAATGATGACTGTCTTAGTTGGGCCGGTTGGCATGCTCCTTTTTTTCAGTTAAATGACATACACAGACCACCAGGGCCCTCACGGTGGCACAACATCCAAACCGCAGTGAAGGTTACCCCGCAGGAGAAGAAAAGCTCAAAAAATTCCTTGAAATTTAAAATAGATGATTGCGGCTGAAAAGGAAACCGAACAGCAACCAGTCAAAAATGCATTAAAAAATGCAGCAAATTCGCAATACCATAGCAGACCGGAAGGCTGTTTTAAAAAATTGGTTGCATTTTACAAAGTAACACCAGACTTACATTTAGCCTACTTATCCCGATGCCAAGAAGGGACTCAACCCAGATCAATTGGTCAAGTACAAGAGATATTGGGGCGGAAGAATGAAACCATTCGAGTTCGTTTTACTGCATATTTTTATCTTGATCAACTTCTTTACAATCGTACTTTCTCCGATATTCTATTTTTATATTATTCCAAAATACGTCCAATATATAGTGGACGGAATAGGGACAGGTTCAAATCCACCAATTTTACTTCGCAACTTCAACGTTGGAAAGTTTTCAAATGATTCACTAGGAATTGGCGTTTCTCTAGGGATCGACCCTATTTTACCATTTCCTATCAATGGAGGAATTGGCGCAACGCATGTTACAGTTGTGGACGAACAGGACAACAAGATTGCAGAACTTGACATCCCTGAATTAGACTTTTGGATTAACAGGGAAGTAGATATAGCTATGAATACTACTGTTCAAATGAATACAGATAGTCAAAACAATCTGAAGAAAATGCTAAACAGAATGTCGTCTGGATCTGGAATTTCAGATCTAACCTTTACCATTCATTTCAATGCTCCTATCAAAGCCTTTGGTATCCCAGTGTACGCTGGACTGCCTTTGCACAAAGTGCTGAACCTTGGAGATCTGCAAGCATCTTTGGCTTCTTTTGGTCGATTTATTGGCAGAACGGAAAATGCAGTATCCCCGGAATCATTTAGAGCTACAGGTAATTTACATTTTACATTAGGGGCTGATTTAAGGGAGCATTTTGCAGCGGACGATATCTTGTCTATAACAAAGACCTTTGGGGTTGTTTGGTCGAAACTTGGAATTACCATGAATGACCAAGGTGCCCAAATAGACATGGGCCTTTCATTTGAAAACGGCACGCCCTTAACTGTGACCTTAATTGAAGGTATTCAACTCTATTTGTCACTTCAGGATGTGCCAATCATGAAAATATCCATAGACAAAGTAGGTCTTGTTGATGGATTGCAAAATTTAGAACTCGAAATAGGAATATTATTGCTTGATGATAAAATCTCGGCTTCAAACTTTGGCATTGCTCTTGAATTGGCCTCCAAATCATATGTTGATACTGGCGACTTTTCAATTTCTGTTGCAGGCCCTATTGATATCCATAATGGGGATTTTGTTCATTTCATCACCCAGGATTTCAAATTTATAATTAAATTCTCTGATTTGTGGAACATCATCACATCAATCACTGGTCCGATTGATTTGTCATCATTGACCTCTGTTCAAGGAATATTAGAAAATGCCCAAGTGCAATCGATTTTGGGCAATTCATCAATTGCTTTGGACGTATTGTCAGACAAAATTCAAATTCCACTTGGGTTGGTGCTACCAAATTTCTTGCCAATTCCCCGACAAATTAATTTCCCATACTTTACCACTGTGTCAATTGTTGGGCAGACCTCTCAGCTCATTCAGAGTAACGTGGATCCAGTATACATTAGTAGAAATGACAAGAATATTCAGGCAAACACCACGATTAACGTTATACCAAACAACACTGATACCGCAGCAACTGAACTTGCACAAGCTATCAATCCTATTCTGGCTGCTAACCCAACGGTAAGTTTTTGGCTAACAACAGAGCTCTATTATCGGAATTTCGCGCCTGGCGTTCTTCACAGACAACCTACAACATTTCAAGTGGTGTGACGAAATTTTTGGAAGCCGTGTCATTTCGATTCACTTGCCAGCTATCCCTAAAGAAAAGATTATCAATTCTTTATTGGATGCACCAGATTTAGGAATCAGCAAAGCAATCAGCAATTTGGTAACCGTAAACAAGTTCAACATTGCCCAAATGAATGATCAACCTGGTTTTGGGGTGGACGGAAACGTTAATATAAACTATCCTCCTGGTCTGCCTTTGCTAAAGATCGATTTTGGATTTTTCAATATTGATGCTACAGTTGAAAGTGCTGACTTTGCATCTCTCCAGCTGCCTGCAGGACTTCAGTTTGCTCCAAGCTCTTCTGGAACTACATTAGGCGCCTCTGCTATAGTAAGTAGAAACCCGCAAGTTCCTCAAAAAGCTCAAAGTTTTGTGGATTCATTCGTGAAGGATGCCGCACCACCTTCTTACATGGGAGTTACTGGATTGAAATTTGGAGCAAATCCACAAGCTGCTTTTGTAACTTTCTCAAAAGTAAACATCGATCTCTCTACTGGAACTATATTAAATATTACCGAATCCGTTGGTTTCAATAACGCGGTCTCTAAACTAATCAGTGATGTGCTGGTGAAAGTTACTGGGGCTGACTTGTCTGTTAACTCGGGAAGCAAAGTTTCGGTTGTTGCTAACACTCTTTTTGCTAATCCAACTGTTGCCAACATTAATGTAGGGTCTATCTCGGTGGACCTTTCTGGAAATGAGTTTGTCCTTGGAACAACTGTCATCAATCCTCTATCTATAAAGGCAGGATCTTCCCCTCTGGATGCCAATTTAGGAGTATCTCTCGCACAAGGTAGTCCTGGAATGGATCAAGCTGTAGCATCCATCGTTAATTCTGTTTTTTCCACCAATCCATCAAGCGATGTTATTGGTATTCAAGGTGTCAAGTTGATACCGGTACAGCAAACATCTCCTTCGAGCATTATTGATCAGTTTTCTTTGGTTAAAGTGGAAGTAGCGCTCAACAAATTAAAATCATTTATTTCAAACCTGCAAACTGCCAAATCCAAGCTTTTGGACATCTCCGCTGTAATACCACCAACTGGGTTCGTCGACACAATCAATCTGTCTTTCCTGTATGCATCCGCTGCAGCAAAACAAAATCAAGTGATGGCAGTCGGCGCAAATATTAGTTATACAAATATTTTACCAATTTCAGCAAAGATACCATATGCAGGAGCAACTGTTTCAATAGATAATTTGCCAACATTTATTGTTCAAATTACTGGAATTCAAGTGGATAGAAAATCAGGTAAATTTTGTACTAATGCAAGGTGCTTTATCTCCTAGATTGAATGTTCAATTTGGTAAAGACCAAAAAGTACCAGCGTCGTTAGCAACCTTTGTTCAAAACTTTTTGAATGGCCAAATACCACAATCTGTTTCAATCGGCCAGATTTTCTTTGGCACTTCCCCTGATGATCAAAATGGTCTACTCTCAACCACAATGGTTAATGTCAATCCCTATTTGTCAAACATTGCATCGTATGGTGCAAAAATTGGAAAGGCGTTATCTGGCGTAGTTATATCTGAATTGCAAAAGAGAGATGGCCTGTTTTCACTTGATCTGTTTGGTGAAATTAAATTCGCTCTTGATCAAGTGGATTTGTCCATCTTGCCAAACAAAATTATAGGCGTTAATATTGGATCAACTTTGGGACTACCATTCCCAGTCGAACTGAATTTACCGTACGTAGCTGTATCCCTAAGTATCGATAAGGAACTGTTTGCCAACGTAAACTTAGGGCTGGGGTTGTCTGCTGGAAACAGTGCTTTATCCTTGAAACCAGTAGTTAACATCAACGACAGCGACAATGTAGCACAGAATATTGCGTCTGTCGTTTCGGATATTGTCAATGGTAATACAGTAACGTCTGATTTTGGTATAAATCAAATTTCATTTGGCGCATCACAATCCGACACGATCACAGCATTTTCCCTGCTGAATGTGGTCGTTCCAATCGAGAAATTAATGAGCGCTGCTGGAGGATCATTGAAAATACCTTCTTTCAAAGATTTTGTCAACAACTACGGAATTTCATTGGGAAGCTTGTCCGTAAAGGCTAAACCGCAACGATCAGTGGACTTGGGAACATCCTTGAAATTTCATAATAACTTCCCGGTATCACTTTCAGGTCTAAATTATATCACCGCATCCGCCGGAATTGATGATGTCAAAGTGGTTTCTGTAGGACTTCCTGGTATATCGTTATCACCGGGCAGTAATCTGTTCAACGCCTCGATATCTGCCAGTTTCCCATCTAGCGCAGCTATTCAGCAAAAGGTTGCTACCTTTGTTTCAAATGTCAACAATAATTTAGGACACACTTCCGAAAATTTGGCAGTTGCTGGCATAACTTTTGGTTTTAGTCAATCAGAGCAATTTAAATTCTTGAGCCAAGCAAAGTTTGAAATAGGATCTTCTGCAGTCATCAACCAGAACACCGTATCTGATTTAACCAGTTTGGTGCAGCAAAAAATCAACTTGAACCTTGGAGACATTGTGTCATTAAAGAGTCTTAATGCCGAATTCACAAAAGACAAAAGGATAATTGCATCAGTTGGCGGATCCACTTCTTTAAACTTTCCGATTTCAATTGACCTTCCCTATATGATTCTCGATGCATCTGTTGATCAAGTAGACGGGTTTTACGTGGGGGTTACCGATCTTCATTTGCAAGGAACAGGTCCACTCTCTATCTCGTCGACGGTTACTTCTCCGGATACAGACTCACTAGCATTCAAGATTGCATCTATTGTGAATGCTGTTGAAAATGGAAACCCTTTGCCTGGACTGATTGGCGGTGGTAAATTGATATTCGGGATGGACTCTAATGATAATATTGATACTTTTAATCAAGTGATGGTCAATTTGAACTTGGAAAATGCTGCCAGGCCAATCATCAATAACTTCCCTTCCGTAGATATTAAAGAGATATTCCACGGCCTTGGATTAAAAATCAGTGAAGCTGGTGTAGCAGCTAAACCAAACAAAGTGTTGACTGCTTCTGCTTCACTGTCTCTTACAAACAATTTCCAACTGGGCGTCAAAGGGCTGAATTATGTATTTACCGGAGTAGGAATCAACACAGTTGAAATCTTGGAATTCTATTCTCCTAGTTTTGCATCTATTTCTCCAGGAAACCAATCCTTGAAGGTGGATATGGAACTTCATTTCCCCTCATCTGATATTATAAAGTCTACCTTTGGGAAGTTTGCCACTGATTTGACAGAAAATTTTGGGAAAACCACTGAAATGATTTCATTGTCTAACTTGGCCTTTGGATTCGACGAAGGTTCCAAATTCAACTTCCTTTCTAGATCAATGATTGGGGCAAAATCGTCAGCGATATTAAATCAAAACACACTGGACGCAGCTTTGGATATTGCGTCTACAATGGGATTCAATCTCTCTCAAATAATTGATCAAGTTCAGGTAGAGGATTTAGATGCGTCCTTTATTGAAAACAGCAACATAAATGCGGCAATTGGTGCAAACATCCTTATGCCATTTGAAATTGCTCTTGATATGCCATATTTCACATCTGGCATAGCATTAGATTCAATGGATTTGCTGAATGTAGCTGTTACAGGTGTGAAGGTTAATGGTAAAGGTCAAAATAATCTGGCTCTCAAATCTCTAGTCAAATTTTACGATTCTGAAGATCTTGAAAATCAAATCCGTGATGTTGTCAATGCTATTTTGGACAAGGCTGACATCCCTGGTACTATTGGAGTTCGTGGACCACTGTTTGGCTATGATGATTCGCCAGCAAACGTAATTGATACATTCCAAGAGCTGGATGCTCATGTTTTGCTTGAAAAGTTTGCTGATCTCTTTGTTCCAACTTGGAAATCTGGTACAGTGCCGTCAATTTCTAATTTCCTTAACAAGTTGAACTTGGAACTTCACAAATTGCTGGTTCAAACCCTTCCAAAGAAGAACATGGGAGCGTTAATTCAAGGTTCGTTTGATATACCTCTGAACTTTTCTCTTTCTGGTTTCGGATACTTTGGAGTTCAAATTGGTCTGGACGATCTTCCAATGATTGGGGTGGTTGGACCAAAAGGTTTATCAATTGCTCATCCACATAATGATTTGGATCTTGAAACAGTTATCAACTTCCCATCTGCTTTAGCCATTCAGGATAAGGCTGCCGCTTTTGCCAGCGATTTAATTCAGAACGGCTTGAGCAATGTCAAGGAAACACTTTTAATTAAGGAACTAGTTTTTGGTCATGATCAAAGCTCTGCCATCAAAGTGCTTTCAAAAGTTACTTTGAATATCTCTCCCAAGGCCATCTTTAACCAAGATTTGATCAATTTTATATATAGGGAACTTAATCTGGGTCAGTTTTCAAATACCAAGAATTTGATTGACAATTTTAGTGTCAACAAAGCGCATATTGATGGCTCTGTTCCAAATATTGTTTCTGCAGATGTGGGGGTTGGATTAAACAATGTTTCAATACCAATTGAAGCAAATATTGGATACGCGGGAATCAAAATTACCTTGGACAATAATCAGTATATATTTCATTAATTTTAGACTGTTGGATGTAGCCGTGAATTCAGGGCTCTCGGTAAAAACAATTTCAAACCAACTTGAGATGGACTTGAATAATACCGTCAAGTTTATTGAAGATGATGCTGGTCGAGCTGATGTGGCTGTTTTGGCAAATAATTTGTATCAAGGTTCAGCCATTTCGAACTCTATTGGTGCTGTTGGTATTATATTTGGCTCCGATAGTTCTCCTGAAAATATTATTGATACCTTGGCTAAAGTTGCAGCCAGTTTTGATCTAAGCTCATTGGTTAACCAACTGAAAGGACCAGTTTCAACCTTCACCGGAAAACTTGGAGTGCAGTTTGAAAAATTGACTTATGATATCCTGGATCCAATCACAATGGCTTTTGATTTGGGTGTATCTCTCAAAGGAATTGCATCCGATTTCAAGCTCAATATTCCGTATGTTCACACCGAAGCCCTTTTCAATAACAAGGATTTTGTTCACGCTAAACTTTTCAACATGTATGCGACTAATGAAATGTTGACGGTAAATGCTAATATCAGTTATACCAGCCAACCTGACACTGCGGCAGCAATTATAGCAGCAGTAGATGAAATCCTATTCCACACCGATTTCAGCTTTAGCGAAACACTAACCGTCCAAAGCATTGAATTTGGCGCGAATCCAAGATCTGTTATAAAGACTCTAGCAGATGCTTCGATTTCTCAAGACCTGTTTAAACCTGTTGACTGGATTTGGACCTTCTTTGAAGACAACAAGCCATTCGATTTTAAATACATCAACGCGGTTCTAGTAAAACAAGGAGTTGATGTGGACATTCAATCAGTTACCCCGCCGTTCAATCTTGCTTTCTTGCTTTCGGCTATTGAAATTCAAATGGCATATCAAGTTGATGGTACTGGATTCTTCTATGACGCCTTTGATATTACCATTGATATATTCAAACTCCCTTATATTCATTTGATGGCGATCCCGAATATGGATCCAAAAGTTGGGATTGTTAGGCCGATGGCAGATTGCTTACTTCGAATTTTAAATTTCCAGTCTTTTAGTGAAAATGCTAGGTTGACAAAGCTGGTGATGGTTGGAAGCAACGGAGCTCGTTTAGATTTGTTTGGAAGCGGAACTATCCATGGAAGACCACTTTACTTTATTCCACCAATCAATGTCGATATATTGGCTCATTGGCCGTTTAATGGACAAGGAATAGATTTGCCTATCCAGATCGATGTTGGTTTCTTGAATCCAACGATCGTGCACATTGATGTTGGTAGAATTTTTGTTGATTTGAATAATGGTGGTGGTGATACACTGCTAACTTTTAAAACGAATGACGATGGTTTGGTAATCTTGAACAAGCCAGATGGTGGCAACGAAACAAGTATGGCTGGGCCGCCAAATATTGGTATATTTGTAATCGAATTCCCATGGAAAGATTTGAATCCAGTAACGTTGGTCAACACAATTATTGATCTGATAGATGGTAAAGGATTTTATCCGCATATTCACTTTGAAAGAGGAAATGATCAGATTGAATGGTTTAATCAAATTCTAAGCCAGTTTGCTTCTGAAGGATTATTGAGTCAATTGGTTCCATTGATTGGATATATTATCAGCCACTTGAAATTGGAATTATTTGGAATAGATTTGGAAAAGGTTCCTATTGTTGGGACTTTGTATGACAAGGCAAAGGAGTGGGCTGCCAACCATTTACCAGGAGGAATCCAGCAGCACTTGCAAATTAATGGGCACTAAATAAAGTTGAAATCAAGTTTGTATTCTTGGAACACTTCCTAACATTGGTATTTAAAACAAAAACGACAAAAACTTAACCTTAAAGTTAATCATGCAAAATAAAGTATAAAAAGATGAAATTTCAATCTATCCTGAATGCAAGTATTACCCAACCCACAGCAATCTCTTTGCTTGGTTCAAAATCTAGTCAAAGCTACAATCGGTTCAATTGCCTACATTCGAATGCTCTTTCCGGAAGATGCTTTTGAGACAAAAGGAATTGATGGTGTAGCAATTAAAACTTTGAAACGAGATTTCACTAGTGAAAGCAACTGCTTATTGGATTGGTTAGAAATTGGTGTTTTTGATGCACTAGAAAGAAAGTACTTGAAGCAGCTCGTTTTTGGAATATATTTGGACAAGGATAAGCCATTCGACTTTATTGAAGAATATCTCTTTGAATTCAAGTAATAATCGTTAACGAGTTATTTTGAAGACCACGTAGAGTTTAATCTTTGTTCTGGTAAACAAGAGATTTCAAAAACTACTCATCAGCTAATACGCAGACTGCTCTTGATGACCCAATCTTTAGAATCCCTTCCTGACGATGCTTTTATTACAATTCGTTTATTTTATCATCCATCAACGCCTTTATCTTACGAACCACCTCACTTTAAGAAGCTAGAAAACGTAAACAACCAGGATTATAATTCTACATTGAATTTAGGATCTGTGAAAACTCCTTTTCATGATTTCAGTTTAAAAGTGAAAACAAATTGTCAGCAGCAAGGTTTATAATGCTAACAAAGTGCAAGATTATGACACACAGGAACTCAAAGAGGAGCTGGAAAATAATGCCGAATTAGTTTTAACGCAGCCCAAGTATTTCAAAACCAGAGATATTTCCCAGTCTGTATATTTGATGTAATTTAGAACTCTGCTGAATTGCCTCAAAAGTTCAATTGTGTTTGCGGGTTGCAATATGATTTTGCATCATTTACTTGTTGTTCATCGCTTCATCACCAGGTATGTAACCCATCTTTAGAATGGTACTTTTTACTAACAAAGTTTGAAATGTCTATCTTCCAAAACACCAATTTTACCAATTAACGAAATTAAGGAATTGTGTATAAAGAAATTGGCTTTATTCTATTTGCTGACTACTGATAATACAGATTTCACCAAAACGTTGGGGCTATCAAACCAGAAGACTAAACAAATCTTGGGTTGGTTGAAAACCAACGGGTACTTGAATTACAGAAAGAAAGTAGTGAGTGAAAATCGAGATAAAGGTATTTAGTGTTCATGTAGGGTTTGCTTGGATTGATTCTACGTGTATTGTAAAATCAAGTGTGGTTGCACAGGATCTTGCTGTATTGTGAGACATTAGTTGCTATAAATAATATTCTATTTTATTATACGCATTGACTTTGTTTTACAGAATAGATTCGTTGCACAGTGTATCCTTCGACGGTAGTGTCATTTCCTTGACAGACATCTGCAATTTCACCATTCTTTAAATCATACCAGCCGACAGGGAAGGCAAATGAAGTCGCTTGGCCGTATCCTTTATCTGTAATGCTTTCTACTAATTCGTGTGAGGCCAAGGAGCAAATATTGTCAAATATATTTGGATGGTTTCCGCAGCCTTGTGCACAAGCTCCACTGAAATCAGGGATAATCATGTACGGTACAAATGAACCATTAATTTTGGCAGTGTTGTGCAAGCTACACACAGAATCACACATTGGGTTACGGTCAGCAGTGATATTGGTAGTTGCGAAATGAATTGCATATATTGAATTGTCATTCGGTTTAATGCGTCTAGAACTTGCTAATGAAGATAACATTTCCTGCATCAACACTGTGATTTCTCTACTATCCATTGTAAAATTGACGTGAAGAGCTTTTTTAGCTTTTCCACGGCCAATTTGGAATTCCGGTGTGCTGTATTCTGCTACAGCGTCTAAATAACTGGAAGGTAATATTGTCTTGTAGAATTGTTGTAGTTCCTTTTGAAATTTAACTTCACCAACAAATATTGGAGTAAGTTCGGCGTTTGCAACTAGAGGACCGCCAAAGTAAGTAAAGTTGAACGCAGCAACACAAGACACTAATAAGGATAACATTGTTGAACTGATGGATTCCTTGCAATTTATACTTTTTGGAATGGTCTGTGACCGTTGTGGTGAAACAACAGCCTTTTAGTTTTGACAAGCCTTGAACGAATTTGGATAATAACAACCGCAATTAAAACTTGAAACAGGCAAAAGCACTTTCTCATAAAGGAAGCTTAAAATCAGAATAGTGATACGAAATGGGCTTTTTCGTGACTGCAAGTGCACTGTTAATTCTACAGGTTGAGGTGGTGTCAATTTCTTTAGCTCGACCTGCAGGAGATGGATTTGGTAGTATTCTATTGAAAAAATGAGTCACCAATGTTGCATTAATTCTGGACTTTTTTTTCGGACTGAATCTAAATGACTTTTAAGCGCAAGGCAGAAGCAGTAAAGGAGGATCCAGAGAGTAGAATGAAATTAACATAGAAAAGGTCAAGGATTGGTCGCTTGAAATCAGCGCTTCAAAAAAGCTATCAATCTCAACTTTCACCGGGAAGCCAATGATTGACTTGAGAAACTATTTCAAAGACAAAACTAGCGGCGAGATGAAACCAACTCAAAAGGGGATTATGCTGACTTTGCAAGAATTTGAATTCATTCATGAGAATTATGAATCGATCAAAGAAGAATTCAATAAAATGTAGTGATTTGAATTGGCATGATTTAAAACTATTGAGAACTACCAATTTACCTCATATTCTAGTCAATCAAACAGTTTGAATAAATGGGCTGTTGAATAAAGTTAGTAGGAATGAACTAGGGATATCTGTAAAACTGAGAAACGCCAATAGCCATACCCCGCCTTAATTAGATGGACTAGAGAATGCTGTGCCTGTTCAATCGTATTGCTGTGCTTGTAATTGCTGTTCAATCGAATTGCTGTGCCTCGCAGTCATGCGTTTATCCTTTTTCAACTTGCAAAAAAAAAGAGAAATGTCAACTGGAAAGCTGCCATGGTTATTGTGACTAATCCCAGGTTCAATTCAAATGGAACTTCGCTTAAACCATATATAATTGGTATTGCTGGAGGTACAGCATCTGGAAAGACTTCAGTTTCCAGTAACTTTTCATTTATCTAGACCGCATTATCAAACAACTTGGTGTGCCTTGGGTATCTTTACTCTGTATGGATTCTTTCTATAACAGTTTAAACCCGGAGCAAATTGCAGCTGCCCACAGGAACGAATTTGATTTTGATCATCCTGGTATTCAAAACTAATGCAGATGCTTTTGATTATGATAAACTATTCAGCTGTTTGGAAGATTTGAAAAAAGGAAACAAAGTGGATGTTCCTGTTTATGACTTTGCAACTCATTCTCGTTTAAAAGAAACAACGCCATGTTACGGAGCCAATGTGATTATTTTTGAAGGGATTTTTGCATTGTATGACAAGAGAGTTCGAGATTTAATGGATATGAAGCTCTTTGTCGATACTGATGCGGATGTGAGGTATTCGAAATTAAACAAGACTATGCCGCAGATTGCGAAGGGACATTGCTGAAAGAGGCAGAGATGCAAAAGGAGTATTGCAGCAATATAACAGATTCGTTAAGCCTTCATTTGACGAATATATCTTTCCTACCATGAAATACGCCGATGGTAACACTATTCTCATCTAGTTATCATCCCTAGAGGGTTGGATAATTCTGCTGCGATTGATGTCATTATTAAACATGTACAGCGTCAATTAGATGACAGAGGAGTAAATTTGAATGGCCAGATATCGCAACTGTTACCTGAACTTACTCCAAATGTTCAATTGCTAGAGCAAAAACCACAATTGATCACCATTCAAACCATCCTGAAAGACAAAACTACTAGTAGACCTGATTTTGTATTTCATGCGGATCGTTTGTCACGCATACTAGTGGAGCAGTACTAAAAACTAATAGTAGAGGGTTGAACCATGTTGATTATGACCACATTGATGTTAGAACACCTACTGGGTCTAAATTCAGTGGCAAAGTTAGTAAATCTCAATTGGTTGCAGTCTCAATAGTTCCTGGAGGTCAACCAATGGAACAAAGTTTGAGAAAAGTTATCAAGGACATTCCAATCGGCAAAATACTAATCGAAAACTCTAGCAAAAACGAACCTAGTCTTCAATACCAAAAGTTACCGCACGATATTGCTTCAAAACATATTATTCTTGCCCAATCAGAAGTGATTACTGGTGGAGATGCGTTGATGGCAATTAAAATCTTGTTGGAACATAAAGTGAAACAAGAAAATATCATCTTGTTGACTTTGATGACCACAAAGACTGGTATTACTGCCCTGCACAATGCTTTTCCTAAAGTGAAAATCATTACAGCTTCCGTCGAAGAATATCAGATCAAAGATGGAAATGAAATTAAAGGAGGATATGGCAACTTTTTAGAAAGATATTTTGGAATGTAATAAAGGATATGATTTCAAAGTTTATTATGGAAATTCTTTCAGAATGTAGGTGAACAATGTAAGAATCTTGCTTTTGTTTCCTTCCAGAATATCTACATTAACATAAAGTACCTCTTGGAGTCAAGAAGGATGTGTTGACCCCATGCTTTGACAAAAATGTTAAACTTACAGCGATATTGTCCATCTTGTGGACTTGCATCATGGCTTTTTTGTTATATTTGCCGACACTTTCACCTGTTTGATTCTAAATTAGGCTTGGGGTACCTCAAGCGCATAAATGAGAGTGAGGCCATCAGATATGTCCAATTTTTCCAATTCAATGTTGTGCGATTTCAAGTTTTTGTTCAACCATTCAATTGCCTTCTTTTCAATTGCCTTATCGTCGCCACTTGTGCTGTTTTCTTTCTTCTTTAGCACAAGAGGTTTTGACGGTGGAATTGGCGCTGGTTTCGGACTGCTAGCGGGTCTTGCTAATGATTTTCTTGCTAATTCATTTCTAGCAATCTCTTCTTTTGTCAAGCCAACATGCTAAATATTAGTAACAACTACCTCTTCGTCATCTAAAGGCGGCGGGACTGCATTAGCCTCAAACGTCGATAGTGGTCTACCATCAGAAATTGGTCTTGATGGAAGCTGTGGAGATTTAACTCGTGGTACAACTGCAGGTGGGGCATCTTCATTTATTTCAGGAGATTTAGCCAGAGTATCAGTTGGGGTTGACTGTTCAATATGAGATACTGGTCTATCTTGTGAGTGCTGCCTTTCCGGTAAGTGTGGTGGTCTTGGCCGCGGTAAAGTTGCTGGTGGTTCATCAACTTGAGAAAGAGGTCTATCGCTAGACATCTGTCTTTCAGGAAGCTGTGGCGACTTAATTCGAGGTTGTACCGGTGGTGGTTCATCAACATGTGAAACTGGACGGGCTGGTATTTTAGGTAAAACCGGTACACCTACGTGGGAAGTTGGCCTTTCATGTGGAGATTGCACGGCTCTAGGCTGAACTGGGGGTGGTGCATCTGATTCTACCTCGTCATTATGATTGTCTGCTTCAGTGAATATTTTATCGTCCACAGAAGTTGTTGGCCTTGGTTTTACAATAGGTGGAGTAGCGGTATTCATTTCAACCATGGTAACCGGTCTTGGTTTAGTACTTGGTACTGGCCTAGGGTTAATAGGTGCAGCAGTGTCAGAGGATCGACTTTCGGCAAGGTCGGTGATGGATTTTCCATGAGACCTTACCTTTTCACCCAAACCGGATTTCATCGCAGAAGCCAAAGCAGACATTGCATTTGTTGGTACATAGCGCTTTGGTTGAACAACTGCTTCCTCTTCGGGTCCCTTTTCTGGTTCGGCGGGATTAGCCTGGTCAACAACAACAGGTTCATCAACAGGTGGTTCAGGAATATTAAATTCTGCAATTGGTTCTTCTGCAAGTGGTTCTGCTACAACTGTCGCCTCGGGTGCCTTCTCAACTTTAGATTCAACTTTCTTTTCAGGTTGTAGCTCTTCAGTAGGTTGACCCTTTTTAGGTTTTGGAGCTCTTTGCTTAGTAAGATGGCCCAACATATTTCTTATTCCGCTTCCAAACGTTGACTTTCGTTTTGGCATGTCTTCATTGAGAGAATTTTGAGAGGATGCTTTTTCAGAATCGTCATGATGAGGTTTGATTTCCTCTGTTGAGATGGGTTCTTTCTTTTCAGCAACCTCCTCTTGCTTGGTAGCAGGATTCAACGTTGCAATATCTACATTTGTCGCTTGGTGAATAGTTTCATTATTTGATAAAGATTTTTCTACAATGGCGCTTTCCTTTTGCAATGCTTCCAACTCTGCTTTCTTCTTTTCAATTTCAGCAACCAGTATTTCGTTCAAAGCTGTATCCACTATTTCGTGAATGCCGGATACAACCCTACTATTAACTTCTGCAATATATTCAAAAAGGCGCTCGTCTTCCAATTCATTTTTGATCACATTTTGAATACCAGAGTTCAATCCTTGAATTGATGGTGGGATGATGATATTCTTTTCCAGTTCCGCAGTGAATGTAGAATGCAGTGCTTTCTTCACGGCATGCAGCTGTTCATTGCTTAGCGGTTTAATTTGAAGTGAATGTAGGTCGATATCTGGTTTGTACTTTGATATTTCTTCCACAAGTTCGTGAGATTCCATGGTGAAAAGCAATTCACAAAATCAAATTCAAAATGGAAATCTCACGATAGCAGAAAGACTTTGATTACTCTTCCTTTTCTTTTTTATTTAATATCAACGTCCCTGAAACCATCAAGAGGGCTCCAAGCCACCATTTCAGCTGAACTGGTTCTCCCATCATGTATCCCAGTAATCCTGTAGTGATTATGTTACTCGCAGAGTTTAGAACTGTTGCTTTGATTGTGCTGGTCTTTGATAAAGCAATCGTAAAAGTCTTGAACATCAAAAAGTTGGACAGCACCATGAATACAGCTGAAATTGGATACTTTTGCATAAACCTCGGTTAATAAAATAATACTTGCTAAATACTGAGGCTAGACAAGCCAGTATTCCACTGATTATTGACCAGGCCATCCAACTCATCTTTTCCGAGAAAGAAAAAGAGAAAATATTCAGCGCACAGAGATGTGCTTTAGCGAATTATTTCAAGAGTGGTTGATTGCATTTCATTCTAGATTGACTTGACTACCAGTCGGTGTTGGCTTGATATTTTTTTTGCAAGCTTCAGCAAAAAAAAATAAAATGATTTCAGCATTAGCTTGGGTTAGAAAAGGTGCTGCTCAAAATAAGCCAGAGAAACTAGCATTGACAGACGAGGAATATGCTCGCATCCAAGAGCAAATGGGAGTTGAATTGGAACAAGCTAAAGAAGAACTGGAAAATCATCAAGAAGATATCAGTGAGCAAGTTGAGGATAAGTACGATATGGCAAACTATGATAATGAAACCACTCAACAAACCATGTTTTCGAACGTCAAAGGACTTGCATACTACGAATCAAACGAACAAGACCCATATATCGGTACGTATTTCCCTAACCAGAATTGAAAGAAGACGAAGACGAAGAGGAAGAGGTAGTCATTGAAGATACAGATAATTTATTATTAGGATGTAAAACGGAAGATGATGTTTCCTATTTGGAAATTTACGTCTACGAAGAGGAAGAGGATAACTTGTATGTACACCATGATATAATGCTTCCTTCTTTTCCATTGTGCTTGGAATGGCTTGATTTCCACGTTGGACGAAAACAAGGCCGTGAAGGAACTGGTAAGTGCTGCAGCTAAAGTGTTAATATTCAAACACGCTTTGGCATGTCATCGCAAGTGCTAATGCATTAGGGAATTATGTTGCAATTGGAACATTTGATCCTCAAGTTGAAATTTGGGACTTGGACACTATAGATGCAGTATTTCCTGAAGTCATATTGGGGAAAATTCCAGACGGAACTGCATCAATAAAATCAACAAAGGGAAAGCATGGTCCAGCCCGAGTTGCAAAGCGCCCTCAGGCAGAGAGACATGTTGATGCTGTTATGTCCATCTCTTGGAACAAAAAGCAACGTAATTTATTGGCAACTGGGTCTGCAGACACTACTGTAAAGCTATGGGATCTCCAAAAACCAGAAATAGCAGTTGTGTCGTACGCTCACCACAAAAACAAAGTTCAAGCAGTTTCCTGGAACTCTTTTGAACCCACAGCACTTTTAACAGGAGGGTATGACAAGAGGGCCTGTTGCTTTGACTCTAGACAAGCTGATAAAATTGCAGAATGGAAATTAACGGCAGATGTAGAATGTATGAAGTGGGATCCACATAATGCCGAAAGATTCTATGTAAAATCTCCTAATTTTAGGTTAGCACTGAAGACGGTATAGTAAAGTGCTTTGATGCAAGAAATCCAAACTCCACATTATTTACTTTACACGCCCACGACTCTGCAGTTTCTGCGTTGGATATTAATCCTCATATTCCAGGGTTTCTAGTTACTGGTTCATCCGATAAGCAAGTTAAGCTCTGGTCTTTAGAAGATAAGCCAAAGTGTATTGTTTCAAGAGATTTGGACGCAGGCAAGGTGTTCTCTGCCAATTTCTCCACCGACTCGCCATATGTATTAGCAGTTGGTGGAAGCAAAGGAAAAGTTGTGTTGTGGAACGTGGGAGATAACACCGCTGTGAAACGCGCTTTCCCAAACAGTCAACGCGGGCCTGCAAAGAAGGAACTTATCAAAGTAGAAGAGGAAGAGGAAGTAGAAGAAGATGACGAAGAACAAAATGACAAAGTTATGGAGGAGGATTATTCTGAGGAGGATGGAGATCACGTCTAAAGGTTTTATATTAATAAAGCATCTAAACACAAATTGGCGCATTGGAAAGTTGAAGAAAAATTAAATTGCCCAATGTTAAATTAACAATTTATTAAAGGTACGAGTTTAAAGCAAAAGGAAAGCAAGTAATACGGAGGCAGATGCGATATATGACATGCTCAGTGCTGAGGAAGCTGTAGTCTTGTATGCTGCGGTGGTAGTGTCAACCACTGGGGCTGCTGATGATGCTGGGGATCCGTATCCGGTGGTTGTGACTACTGGTACTGCAGTTGTGTATCCTGGGGCTGCTGTCGTTCCGTTGACTGGAGCTGCGGTGGTAGAGTTGCCAGATGAATATCCAGGGGTTGTGGCAGGCAAAGCAGTTGTGTTTCCAGCAGCACTAGTTGGTGCCATGTATCCGGTTGTAGTGTTTGCAGCAGCACTGGTTACTACAGCAGTAGTTGGTGCCATGTATCCGGTTGTAGTGTTTGCAGCAGCACTGGTCAATAGCGCACTAGTTGGTGCCATGTATCCGGTTGTAGTGTTTGCAGCAGCACTGGTCAATAGCGCACTAGTTGGTGCCACATAACCAGTTGTAGTGTTTGCAGCAGCACTGGTAAGTACAGCACTTGTTGGTGCGACATATCCACTGGACACAGCGGAGGTACGTGCAGATGTGACTACAGCAGAAGTAGCAGCAACGTATCCAGAAGATGCGGATGCAGCAGCAGCGCTAGTTAATGCGGAGGTTGCAGCTACGTATCCAGAGGTTGCAGCAGCAGAAGTAGCAGCAGCAGCACTGGTTAAAGCTGAAGTTGCAGCTACGTATCCAGAAGTTGCAGCAGCACTAGTTAATGCGGAGGTTGCAGCAGCAGCACTAGTTAATGCTGAAGTTGCAGCTACGTATCCAGAGGTTGCAGCAGCACTGGTTAATGCTGAAGTGGCAGCAGCAGCACTAGTTAATGCGGAGGTTGCAGCAGCACTAGTTAATGC
>JADIIZ010000118.1:0-34531 GCA_027604345.1 Boothiomyces sp. JEL0866 | reverse complement strand
CAAGTATAAAAGAAAATGTTTTGATCGTAATAAACATGTTCAACTTTAATTACTTTTTTCCAATAACTGTAATACAAACACGCGAATGATATGTGACCCTTACTCGTGATATAAATTGAGCTGTCATTAATCAACTTGCTATCTGATATTTCACATTATGATAATGGTAACTGGAATACCGAAATAATGTTAGACAACAGTAACCAATTGTCCATATTGGGATGAAATTATAGATTTATTGTCCAAACCGTTAAAAACCTATTCAGTTGACCAAACAAAGTGGAACATTCTGGAATTACATTTCACAATTAAATAGAGTCAAAAGAGATTAACCAACTATGATTCCCAAGTAGATTTGTTGATTTTTGACTTTTTCAATTTCCGTTTGAAGAAAAAGCGTTTCTTGAAGCCTCAATATTCTTGGCTATGTGGTTGACTATTTTGGCTTCAAATGCTTAAAAACAGCGTAAATCGGACTTGAAATTATCTTGATAGCACAGTGTAATCATAGATCACTTGAATAGTGATTGCCCGATTTTCCATGTTATTCTTATTTTACTCGGACACTGGTTTTCGGACCAGGTTACAACTTGAAATGTTAGAATTCACACACAGCAATAAAAATACTATATTGCATGTTTATTTTGATCGGCGAAAGGGATTTTGTGATTGTAAATGAATCCGCAAGTATTTCAAACGTTTTGTCTCCACACGCTTTATCTTGTATAGCTTGCACGAGAACTAAGACCCTGCATGATAAACTAGAAATTCTGAATAAATAAAGCCCAAATTTAATAAATTGTTGTGGTATAAAGATTCTGGTTCGAATCAAAGTTTTTCCCAAAACAATTTCATTTAATTTCTAGTAAATCAATGGAGCAGGGTGAAAACAACATCACTGTACATTAGCAACTGACTATAGATGAACAAAAAAGTAGAACAAAGTTATTGCCTTAAAATAAGACAATCGCCGGTTCAAGCTCAAGTCACACCAGCAACCGCAAATGACAGTAGTTTATATTAATGTAGAAGATAAAAACTTGCTGGAGCCTGCGGCTATAGGTACCATCATCTAACAAAGTCGAACTATCCACATTTGAAGAATATCAAGATGATTTAGCGTATAAAAGTTTTCTTTTTGCTACTGCTGTCCTCGTTGATGCTGAGACTAAACAAGAAGTGTTTTTCATTAAAGATACTAAAAGTCCCGTTTTATTTGGCGGGACTTTTTCCAGTATTCATGTATTGGTGGATCCTGAAAATGAACTTTTGCTTGGGCAATTCTTTGTATTCCCAGATATTAGTGTAAGGATGGAAGGAAATTACAAACTCAAGGTTGTATTATTCAAAATAGAAGGGTAAAGAATAGTTTAAAGTAGTGGCGGTTTGAATCCATTGTCAACACAAAGAAAAGTAGTCAGATTGGCCGAGACACTAACTGATGCCTTTCGAGTATTACCATCAAACAAATTTCCGAAAAAGAAGCTACCACCAACTGTTTTTTCACGGTCATTTGCTCAGCAAGGTGTCCGTATGAAGTTAAAACGACAACCAAGGTACTTTATATTTTTTATATTAGATCAAATTGGATAATTGAAAATGCAGATAACGGCCCAATATCTAAACGAAGAGTAACTGAATTACAAGCAGAAGAACAAGTGGTTGAAAAAAAGATGAGAACTCCTCGTATAACTAAAGCCAAAGTTGATCAAAGCCATTGCAAGGATAGCGATTCAATAGGTACGCAAAAAAGTGAACTCAAAGTAACAAAAAATCGAATTGCTGATTTACTAAATAGTCAACAAGATTTAGAATCTTTTGATAGGTATAAAAATAGTAGTGGTGGTGTTATCCATCCAGCAGTCAAAATAGTTCAACCTAATATTCAAGACGTTTATCATCCAAAAATAGTCACTAAAACATCGCCGACAAGGTATAAAAACAAGACTTTTGAATATGGAGAGAACAGTATATATCATCAAATTACTCCTGCTTATCATTATAGGGATCAACCTCCTCCATTTTACAGTTACCAAGATTACTATGAACAAAGCATGTATCAAGGGCCACGTTTACCCCCAATCCGCTCTCTTTCAAGTAACCCGTATCCGCCATATGTAGGCGATCAGCATTATCAAGATAAATACAAAGATAGGTCCTACAATTCACCTTATTGGAGATACTGGCGGAATCTGGAGAAAATACATGATACTACTAATCACCCCAGACCATGGCCTGATAATACTAAATAAAACTTTTACTTATGTAAGAGTAATGAAGAATTAAAATGAGCTTTACCAGTATCTCTACTGCGGACCTACCACACTTGTGACGAAGATCACTCTGTGCAAAAGTCTATATTGAAGATGAAAAGTGTGATTCTTGCAATGACGATCTGAAAGCAATTTTTTGGATTGGATTTGTAGCGGAAAGAGCTTACATCCTTATGATGGTTCGATTATTAGTTTTGTTGCTTAAATTGAATTTTTTATAAATCAACTGCAATTTGAGTGATTTGTAATTATCAAGATTTAGTATGAGATTTTTGGTACTCTAAATCTTTGCTTTTAATATTATTATAACCTAGGGCCAGAGTCACTTTACTTTTGAAGTAGCAAAACATGATTAGTCAGTGAATAATCATCTCCAACCGCACAGCTCAGCCAACATGAAATTGAACACTTTTGATCTGGAATTCATTCACCCAAATTAGAAATTATCTGAAAAGTCTACCATTTACCAATTGAGAGTACAAGCTCTGGGTAATTTAAATATCCAGCTACTATTTTTGAAGAGACTAATTAGCAACTGAATTTTGAAGAGACTAATCAGCCAACTATTCAATACAACTAGAAAAACACCTGTGCAATACAACTAGAAAAAACACCTGCGCAATAAAAAGTTGAGCCTATGTAGCTATTCTCCTTATTGGAAGATTCGTTTGCAGATGTGAATTCGGTTAATTAACGGCTTAATCTCGCACTTTTAAACTAAACGGTCTTTGTTTACTTTGGGGTGTACCATGAAACCAGAAATAATACGAGTCGCCGCTATAAAAACATCGTGGATAGAGAAAAATTTGAAAAAAATGTCGTTTCCACTATTGGCTGTAGCTGGTGCTGTCGGTGGTTACTATGCGTACACCAGTCATCAAAAAAAGAAGGCAAATGAAGCAAAAATATCAGAAATGTCTGTTTTTACTCTATCTTCAGGTGATATTTCGATGAATGACTTTTCTGGGATTTCAACCGTAACTTATTACAACAGTAAACTTCCAGTAGACTACCTCAAATCTCGAACATTGGAAATTATGAAACAAAATCCTTGGTTAGCATCTAGATTTTATTCTACTACAAAAGGAATAGTCGGTGCGTATCCTTCGCCAAAAGAATTAAGTGAAGATGGATATTTCTCTGTGGTTCACATTCCTACGTTTAAAAACGGATTGTCTTTTGCTGAAGCTTCAAAGATTCTGTACCCATATCAAGTAAAGAAGGGGAAAGACTGCGTAGATACGAACGAGCTGCTATTCAAAGTGACTGTGGTTACTACCGACTCTGAGGAAAACATGCTTGTCGTTTCGCTTTCTCATACTCTAGGTGATGGTTATACGTTTTACAAGATCTATTCAATGTTTGAAAAACAACCAGAGCCATTGACTATTGCTAGAGTAGAATCTTTTAATGAAGACATGAAGAGCGTAATGGGATCTGATGTGTTTAACTTTATGCTTTCCCCTGGAACTCTTATTGGAATCATTTCAAACGTATCCAAACAAAAGTCGTATCCTATCCTAATTAATAATGTTGACAGCAGCATCATTGAAAAGGAAAAACAGAAATACAAGTCGGGTGATGGGTTTGTTTCTACCAATGATGTTATCACAAGTTGGGCATTTAACATGACCGATTGCAACTACGGAATGATGGCTTTGAATTTGAGAAATAGAGTAAAGACTGTTACTGATAGTCATGCAGGTAACTACGAAGGTTCATTAATCTTTAAATCGCCATACTCTCCTCTAGGAATCAGATCTGCAATAAAGGCACTTAAAGTACCTGAACTACCTACATTTTGGGACGGATACAGTGGAAACAATACTGTTGTATCAAACTGGGCATCGTTTCATCATGAACTAGTAATTTCAAACATCAAGCCAGTGAATCATCATCCTTTGGAAGGCGATAAAGTATTTTTGGTAAAGTGCACTGCAATCATATACAAACCAACAGCAGAGAGACTGGCCGTGCTGTATGGTGATACTAACCCACAATCCAAAACTGAAACTATTTTTAAATAAAATATAAAGTTTTTCTCGTGAACAGTGCTCGAGAAAGTACTAGGTCCTGTTTAGCAGCACTGATACGTCAGAGTGATTCGTTACTTTATAGTGCTGTCCGAAATGGCAAGCCATTAGCAATTAAAAATGCAAAAGTCAACATCATAGTGTGGGCCAAATCAGTGCAAACACTTAATACTGAAATATATGGATAATTCAACGGGATTGTGTTACTGAAATGTCGCTTGCTTGACCAAAATTGCGAGTACTTTCGCGTTGCGCGTTTTTATCTATAAATACGACTAAAATGAGCAAATTGAGAAATGAAAATCCGCAGCCATTCAATACTGGAACCAATAATACCCCTCCAATTCTTGAATCTCGTAGTTATAGTTCACAATCAAACTATACTCAGTTGGAAACTCGATCAAGCGTTTTCGACAGAGAATTTGGACCGCATACTATAGCAAGAATTAAAAACAATTCCGAAGTGGATAAGAGGCCATTTTATCAAAAAGCTGCGTATTCGTTTATCCTGATTATTTCCTCTCTATTGGTTATTGTATTTTGCTATGTAGTAATTCCTGGATCTGATGATACCTTGTCTGCTGTACAATTAGCAATTGCAGCAGGTCGCGCGAAAATCGGAAGTTGGACCATTTCTACTAATAGTATAGTAGCTTTGGTTGTTACTTTACAAGGAATACTACTGGGAAGTACTATTTCCATTGCGGTAAATTCATGATAATCTAGGTCCCGTTGTTGACTTGGTATTATCTTGTAAAGTATGGTGTCCCGATGAAGTTTGTAGACATGTCTCGAACAACTTTAGGAAACGTATTGGCGGTAAAGAACGAAGGCAAATCCTTTAAACCATATCTTTATGTTTCTCTGGTATTTATTGCTGCTACTGTATTTGTTAGCTGTGACAATGTTGCGCTATCTTCCTTTATCACTGACTCTTCTGTGCAATTCGAGGATCAAATTCCAGTCCTCAACACACTTGACATGGCAGACAAAAACTTTTACCAGGCAATCATTACGGATGATATCACAAAAAGTGGATTTGACTTTGTATTAAGAGCAGGGTCTCAGCCTTTCCATTCTGCAATTGGCGCGGTCCCAAATACACCCAATTCAGATAGATTTCTAAATATAACTTCCAACTTCCTTTCCTGCGAGAAATATAACGACTGCCAAGCTAATGTCACGGTTTACGCCGACTATGATATGCAGTGTAATCAAATGTTTGTGGAATATGAAGAAGGCGATAATGGGATATCGTCGAGTACGTATGGCATATTTGGGAAAGGCCCTCAAACCGACGATGGCAAACAAGTCTTTTACAGGATTGGAAATGAGTGGATTACAAATATAAATAATCAAGCGGAGCGCACTTCCATTAGAATGCGATGCATTACCTTTGCGGCGAAATCTACAAGGTGTGAATCTGCCACGCTAGGAACATTGGACAAAAAGGTGGAGAAGGTTTACAATATTTCTATATCGAATACATTTGCCAATTTGACTGTTGACCCGCAAGCTTTGATTCCGTATGATACACAAGTACCCTACACTGGTGAAGACTTTCCAATTGTTGATCGAAATGATCCAGCTCAAACACCTCTCCCTTACTACCTCATTGGCTCCCTTTCATATATGCTTCAAAGGGCAGGAGATGGAATATGCCGATATGATTCTTCAACGTACATTTGTGTTAACTTAGGATGGGTGTGTGTTCTAGAGTAGGCAAAGATCCAAATAGTAGAGAAGGAAACTTTTTATTTGATTTTCCATTTGAATTGACTGACACTGCCCAAGAGCTAGAAGACAAAATGAGAAGCATCGTTGAAAACTACTATCAATTTATCTACCAGTACCGCTTTAATCATTCGGAGGCGGTCAGCGTGGAAGGAATAAGATGTATCGGCACAACAATTACAAACAAGGTACCCTTGATGTTAATTGTAATTGTGATCAATGCATTCACGATCGCAGTTGCGATAGCCTCCATTTATGTGATTTCAGTAGTTAATATTCCCATCGAGCTTGGTGTACTGCAGTTGGCTATTCTTTCTTATCGATCTAATTTGTTTGATGGACTAGAATATTCGTGTGAGCCAGAACTGAAGCACAATTTTGTAGTCAAAGTGGTAGAATATGAAGGAGTGTTTTGGTTCAAAAGGGTAGAGGATCAATCCCCCTTGGTCAATGATGAATGTGAAAAGATTAGAAACACTGCCGCTTATTAATATACTCTAGTGTTATTCAATTTTCATACACTAAAAAATTGGGTAGAAATACCTAGTACCAGCACTTTGCTATACTGAATATTCTACACCGAGGTGAATCATTGCTTCACTTTTTTTCTGGTTCCCAGATTGTGGTTGTCATTGTTTCGTTTCAATAGGGCTCATACAGGTAAGCCGTTGTAGATATAAATGGAACATCTCTCAAAAAAATTTAGAAAATGTTGCTCACCTTGCTGGTCTCTTCCGTATTTGCAGATTCGCTAACTGTTCCTTGCAATTCAATTTTGTCAACCCAAAAAGCAAACATAGTCACAAACTGTGGGCAGTACTTGGATTTAAACTCTCTTTCATCCAACACTATTGGAACTATTGCCAGCCAAACCGCTCCACAACTGAGCAGTATTTGCAGCTCACAGTGCCTAGATGCAGTCAAAGGTCTTACATCTGCATTTGACAATTGTACAGGCCAAGTTGCGGATGTATCTACAGGTATCACTGTGGGACAATTGATTGGCCTTGCCAATATTGCGCAAGCTGGTTTGTGTGCCAAAGACCCAAACACAAACAACTACTGTATTCAATCACAAGTATCAACCATTGGCCCAATCATTTCTGGAAAAAATGCTACCAACGCTTTAAATGCTGTATTGGGTAACAAACAAGCACTTTGCACCAATTGCACCAATGCAGAAATTTCTGCTGTGATTGCTATTCCACTCAGCTCACTAGACTCATCTCTTGTCGCACCAATCAGAAGTGGGTTTGATCAAATTGCATCACTTTGTCAATTTACTATTGGAGCCGCTCAAGCAACAGGAAAGAGCAGCGCATCGTCATTTGATTTTGCTGGTGCCTTACTAGTTGCATTTGCCCTTTTAATTTAAATATATTTGTCGTGTTGACCGTAGAGTAGTTTCATGATTGCCTCAATTAGCCCTCCAACGCCTCCAAGGTATAACATCCCCAACAATGAATTTGTTTTAAAATGTTTTTACTCTTTCAAGCGGTAATGTCTGAACCATTGACGGGATACTGTCAAACATACTTGTCCAACCAAAAAGCATCGATCTTATCAAACTGCGGCGGATCATTAGATTTGAATGTAATTTCTGGATTTGGCCCGCAATATCTTATGCAACAAGTCGCTAGTAATTTGGCAACTGTGTGTCAACAACCTTGTGGTGATGCAATCAATAATTTCCAACAGATGGGAAATTGCTCTACCAATGTTGCTGATACAGCGTCTGGATACACTGTAGGCCAATTAGCCGCAGTAGCTATTATTGCACGAACTGGTGCTTGTGTGCAATATAATGACCAATTCTGTCTCCCAAAACAAATAGCAGAACTGCCTACAAAATCATTGAACGAAACAGCAAGTTATATAATGTCCAACAAGACATATACTTGTACCAATTGCACGCTGAAGCAAATTCAAGCTGTTGATGCGCTTCCACTGTCAAGTATGGATTCTTCTGTAACTGGCCCTGTTTATCAATCTACAAAAGCAATCGTAGATTTCTGTGGTTTCACTGATGTGCAAAGTAACGGAGGTAACTCTACTACCCCAACCAAGAGCAACGCGAATAGATTCGATTATTCTGCAGTTGCCTTTACATTATTTTCCATTTTGTTGTAATAAACTGGTATAGATTAGCTTTCAACTACATGCGTGATCTAGCAACTCATGTTGCTGTAGATTCCGCATATTTTTCTTGTGATTAAACTTTCTTTTAGTTTCCAAAGACCTTTTGGATTATACTTCACGGGGCCTGGGGCTTCAATTCTCTCCGCTGCAAAAGTTGTCAAAAATGCTCTTCTTACTCTCTACGGTATTCGCTAAGCCATTAGACGTACAATGCAGTACCTTTCTCAACCAAAACAAACAGCTTATCGACAATGCGTGTGGGCAATACATGGACTTGAATTCAATTTCTACAAATGGAGTTCAGACGCTCTTCAACCAAATTACAGATAATTTAGATTCAATTTGTACTGTACCATGTCAAATTGCAGTTCAAAACTTTGTAACTTCAATCCCTGCGGTTTGTGCAGACGAATTAGCAGACACATCCTCACTCACGACTGTTTCTCAATTAGCTGGTAAATTTTTATTCATTTAGCAAAAACAAGTATTATAAGAGCTGGTGCTTGTGTCAAAGCAAATGGAACCTACTGCTTAGTATCCCAAAAACCAGCATTTTTGGGACATATTACTTCATCCTTGAATACTACACTTGCAGTGCAAGATTTACTTGACCAGAAAACACTTGTATGTACCAGCTGTGTAGCTATGCAGCTTACAAATATTACCGCTATTCCATTGTCTTCATTGGACCAAACCGTAGCCGGGCCTGTACAAGGTGAAATTAATACTTTGATCAATTATTGCAACTGGCAACCATCAAAAACAGCAAATGCTGGGGTTACTTTATTTGCTGGCTTATGGCTCCTCGCTCTTCTGTTCATTTAACAATCTAAGGCTTTGAATCTGTCAACGCAGAAAACTGGCTTATCAATTTAATAAATTTATAGACTTTTAATCTATTGCAGTTGACTCTTTGATACTTTTTATTTGAATCTATGTGGGGTTGCAATACCAAATGTCAAATCTAGTTCTTTGGAGAACATCAAGGAAAACAAAATATATTACAAAGTTTTACTCATGGACTTTGATCGCTCCTGATAAGTAGCTTGCTGTTCTTGCAAAATGTCTTTGGCAGAGTGGTAGGCCAGGTCCAAAAATGTATAGACTTCCAGCCCATAGGTCCATGAGGGAAGGTAAAATGCGAGGAGTGTGTACCCAGTCTGATACGAAAAAGCATTGTACATCATCATAGTAGCAGTAGCAGCGTGCATAACCAAGATCAAAATAAGCCGATGCCCTTCATGATTTGCAATTACCTTTAGCATAAAGGGAATAAAATCTTGACCCATAGTATTCAAAGCAGAAAGGAATAATATTGAACCAGTGCTAGAATAAACTGCTTCTAATAGACCGCCAAATGCAGATATCGTTTCTACGGTATGAAATAGTGGATGATCATCGTATTTCAAGTAGTAGTTTTTGTAAACCCCATATCCACAGTACACTCCTAGTCCGCACGCTGTGCCTTTTGTAGTCAATAACAGTATTAGTAAAGAATTCATTAACTGGAAAAGTGTGGTATCTTTCTCGTAGATAACCTGTAGCCGCCTTTGAATTATAATCGCAATGGATGAACCAGAAAGAAAGTAGAATGACCAATTAAGCATTAGTAAAATGCCCAAGTACCCGTCGGAGGCAGCGTAAGGAGAAGTCAGGAAATCAAGTAGAATCATTTGAACGGACTGGAAGCTTGTAATTGATATTGAAGCAAATAGAGACATATACCACAATGTCCCTAATGCTGAATTTTTGTATTTTTGAAGCAGGACAAAGAAAGAGTACATTACATTTTGGATCCCTAATCCAATAATGAGACCAGCAAGTGTTCTATACGACCCAGCCTGCCTTTCAAACATGAGTATGATGCAAAGGATCTTGATTTTATAATGAGGAGGCTTTGATCCCAAGCCTATTTCAGGGGCAGGTGTAGAGAAATGTAGCAATTAACATTGATGACACATCTATTCAGTGATCAAAAATAAAATGTCAAATCTCTTGATATACTACTTTCCAGCGATATTCAAAATCTTTTGGAGCTTGAACGAATTCACTGTTTATCTCTAAAACTGAAATCAGCATATTGAAATCAGATGGATGCACCAGAGTGTAGAACAAAAATCAAATAAACCCGAGAGAATTACAAGTGCTACATTATCACAAAAAAGGAATGTTTCCTTTAGCTGAAGGAATTACAAATAATTTTGTTGACCGCCACGAATTTGAAACACAGATCCAAGGCCATTACTACATCGTTAAAGATCGAAATAGTCAAAATTCGTTTCTACAAACCGATATTAGGTGAATCTAATCAAAAAAGTTGGCTGCCAAATGGAAACTTGGCGATCAAAGTGCTTTTGAAAGAAAAAGATTGAAGGTTATTTCTACGAGTTTATTTATGGTCTAAATGCTGGAGAATCAGGAGGACATTGGTTTGCTTGATTTACGCACATAACGCATCCTTGCTCTTGATAGCAACTTACTTGATTTGGCGGACATACACAGAAGCCTTGATAAGCACTGCACTGTTTGGTTGGAGTTACTGTAGGCCAATTAGCCGCAGTAGCTATTATTGCACGAACTGGTGCTTGTGTGCAATATAATGACCAATTCTGTCTCCCAAAACAAATAGCAGAACTGCCTACAAAATCATTGAACGAAACAGCAAGTTATATAATGTCCAACAAGACATATACTTGTACCAATTGCACGCTGAAGCAAATTCAAGCTGTTGATGCGCTTCCACTGTCAAGTATGGATTCTTCTGTAACTGGCCCTGTTTATCAATCTACAAAAGCAATCGTAGATTTCTGTGGTTTCACTGATGTGCAAAGTAACGGAGGTAACTCTACTACCCCAACCAAGAGCAACGCGAATAGATTCGATTATTCTGCAGTTGCCTTTACATTATTTTCCATTTTGTTGTAATAAACTGGTATAGATTAGCTTTCAACTACATGCGTGATCTAGCAACTCATGTTGCTGTAGATTCCGCATATTTTTCTTGTGATTAAACTTTCTTTTAGTTTCCAAAGACCTTTTGGATTATACTTCACGGGGCCTGGGGCTTCAATTCTCTCCGCTGCAAAAGTTGTCAAAAATGCTCTTCTTACTCTCTACGGTATTCGCTAAGCCATTAGACGTACAATGCAGTACCTTTCTCAACCAAAACAAACAGCTTATCGACAATGCGTGTGGGCAATACATGGACTTGAATTCAATTTCTACAAATGGAGTTCAGACGCTCTTCAACCAAATTACAGATAATTTAGATTCAATTTGTACTGTACCATGTCAAATTGCAGTTCAAAACTTTGTAACTTCAATCCCTGCGGTTTGTGCAGACGAATTAGCAGACACATCCTCACTCACGACTGTTTCTCAATTAGCTGGTAAATTTTTATTCATTTAGCAAAAACAAGTATTATAAGAGCTGGTGCTTGTGTCAAAGCAAATGGAACCTACTGCTTAGTATCCCAAAAACCAGCATTTTTGGGACATATTACTTCATCCTTGAATACTACACTTGCAGTGCAAGATTTACTTGACCAGAAAACACTTGTATGTACCAGCTGTGTAGCTATGCAGCTTACAAATATTACCGCTATTCCATTGTCTTCATTGGACCAAACCGTAGCCGGGCCTGTACAAGGTGAAATTAATACTTTGATCAATTATTGCAACTGGCAACCATCAAAAACAGCAAATGCTGGTGTTACTTTATTTGCTGGCTTATGGCTCCTCGCTCTTCTGTTCATTTAACAATCTAAGGCTTTGAATCTGTCAACGCAGAAAACTGGCTTATCAATTTAATAAATTTATAGACTTTTAATCTATTGCAGTTGACTCTTTGATACTTTTTATTTGAATCTATGCGGGGTTGCAATACCAAATGTCAAATCTAGTTCTTTGGAGAACATCAAGGAAAACAAAATATATTACAAAGTTTTACTCATGGACTTTGATCGCTCCTGATAAGTAGCTTGCTGTTCTTGCAAAATGTCTTTGGCAGAGTGGTAGGCCAGGTCCAAAAATGTATAGACTTCCAGCCCATAGGTCCATGAGGGAAGGTAAAATGCGAGGAGTGTGTACCCAGTCTGATACGAAAAAGCATTGTACATCATCATAGTAGCAGTAGCAGCGTGCATAACCAAGATCAAAATAAGCCGATGCCCTTCATGATTTGCAATTACCTTTAGCATAAAGGGAATAAAATCTTGACCCATAGTATTCAAAGCAGAAAGGAATAATATTGAACCAGTGCTAGAATAAACTGCTTCTAATAGACCGCCAAATGCAGATATCGTTTCTACGGTATGAAATAGTGGATGATCATCGTATTTCAAGTAGTAGTTTTTGTAAACTCCATATCCACAGTACACTCCTAGTCCGCACGCTGTGCCTTTTGTAGTCAATAACAGTATTAGTAAAAAATTCATTGACTGGAAAAGTGTGGTATCTTTCTCGTAGATAACCTGTAGCCGCCTTTGAATTATAATCGCAATGGATGAACCAGAAAGAAAGTAGAATGACCAATTAAGCATTAGTAAAATGCCCAAGTACCCGTCGGAGGCAGCGTAAGGAGAAGTCAGGAAATCAAGTAGAATCATTTGAACGGACTGGAAGCTTGTAATTGATATTGAAGCAAATAGAGACATATACCACAATGTCCCTAATGCTGAATTTTTGTATTTTTGAAGCAGGACAAAGAAAGAGTACATTACATTTTGATCCCTAATCCAATAATGAGACCAGCAAGTGTTCTATACGACCCAGCCTGCCTTTCAAACATGAGTATGATGCAAAGGATCTTGATTTTATAATGAGGAGGCTTTGATCCCAAGCCTATTTCAGGGGCAGGTGTAGAGAAATGTAGCAATTAACATTGATGACACATCTATTCAGTGATCAAAAATAAAATGTCAAATCTCTTGATATACTACTTTCCAGCGATATTCAAAATCTTTTGGAGCTTGAACGAATTCACTGTTTATCTCTAAAACTGAAATCAGCATATTGAAATCAGATGGATGCACCAGAGTGTAGAACAAAAATCAAATAAACCCGAGAGAATTACAAGTGCTACATTATCACAAAAAAGGAATGTTTCCTTTAGCTGAAGGAATTACAAATAATTTTGTTGACCGCCACGAATTTGAAACAGATCCAAGGCCATTACTACATCGTTAAAGATCGAAATAGTCAAAATTCGTTTCTACAAACCGATATTAGGTGAATCTAATCAAAAAAGTTGGCTGCCAAATGGAAACTTGGCGATCAAAGTGCTTTTGAAAGAAAAAGATTGAAGGTTATTTCTACGAGTTTATTTATGGTCTAAATGCTGGAGAATCAGGAGGACATTGGTTTGCTTGATTTACGCACATAACGCATCCTTGCTCTTGATAGCAACTTACTTGATTTGGCGGACATACACAGAAGCCTTGATAAGCACTGCACTGTTTGGTTGGAGTTTTAATATTTGGCGGCTCCGCTGCTGGGCAGTCTACATCTAACGCGGTTGCTGGAACGTAGTAAACTTTAGTGCAAGTATATCCAGCCCATGAAATCTGCTGCCCTCCTGCTGAATAGATTCCAGCAGAAATTGTTTGTCTGTAATGTCTATTGCTTAATGTAGCTTGACCAGCATACTGCCATAATGGAAGTTGGTTTGCATTGGCGTTGATTTGAAAACCAAAAGAATCCCAATGAGATGGGCGGCGGTAGACATAAGAATCGTCTGTTGCCCATGGAGGAATAAGTTGATACCCAGAAGGGAATGGATACTGAGTTGATGCAGATTCCCACACAATCCCTTGAATTACAGACTTTTCTAAAACTTGAGAGTCATCGACAGTGTTCAACATATCGTTCACTGCCCATACTTCACTGGTGTAGCCATCAATGCCTGGGCCAACACAATTTAAAAGGACATGGCCTTGATTAGTGTGGTCAAATTTGAATAGCGGATCAGTAGCCAAAAGGTTTCCAGGATTAGCAGTGACAGCAACGATGAAAGAGAAGAGAGAGATCATTGGATGTATGTAAGGGATACATTGAAACCCCGTATTTATAGTCGCTCGGTAAATGCGTGAGGACGAGAATCATAGAGACCCTTCAATTTTTGCTCAATTTGCTTTTTCGTCAATGGCAATAATAAATTGCAAATCATGATATTGACAAGAAACCCGATAATACAATCAGTGAAATTTGGTGGAGTCAAGCTTGCCAAAGATTCAATCTGTTCAGCTGTCCTGTTGCGTAATTGTGCAAGTTGGTTTGGGCCAATGGCTGACCCAGGATGAATTAAGCCTGAATTCGATTTGTGAAATTCATACTTGCACAAAGAGGCACATGCAGCAAATTGGAACAGATATTGAAATTTATTACTCATTCTTTTTGTACAGATCTATTTATCTTGCTGGGGCGTCCCTCTTTAGTTCTCGTTTTAGTGCAAAAACAAGCCCAATTCCAAAATAGATAATCTAGGCGAAGTGAACACAGGGACTTGACTACAGCATGGGGACTTGAATCGTAGTGCACCCCTGAGATTCTGCTGCTGTTTGCGCTGGCATTCCGTTAACCATTCTACTCTGCACTCCTAGAGAACTTGAAGATTTCCTAGTCCGATTAAATAATTGCAAAGCTAGTTGAGCAGTGAAACCCACAATCTTACTTGCCTCACAAATCGATTTGCCTTATTTATTACAAGCTTGTGTAACGAGCAAGAATGGAGACTGTTAACCTATTTTCCCTCTAGCAAAAGTCAATTACAGCAAGGAAAATCCCTACACTTGGTCAGATTCTTATCCACCGATTTTAAATCAATTTTAGTTGAGCGGTGGTGATTTATCCAACATTGGTTTGCAAAAGAATTTCCGGGCTTGCCATGTGCTTTTCAAAGCATCCAAAAATATTTCCAAAGCCAAATGTAAAAACTGAATTCGCCAGAGTCTACGCAAACTAGAGAAGCTCTACTGTTGATTGACATGTCTGCGCTTGATTTATGTTTTATTCAACACTCCTTTCGGTGAACTTTCGGATTTTCCCAAACACGTTCAACTAAATTTAGCCAAAGGCCTCCGACGGTCAGGGATCACACATGGCTTTTCTAAATTATTTATTCTGCGCAACTGGAAATACAAAGAAATGGTAAACGCAGCTACATATTGGGCAGCCGTGGCGGAAATTGTAGTTGCAATAGTCAATGTGCTGCTATACATTCCGTATTACTGGAACCGCACTTTTACCGTCATTAGCTACCATCACATCTTGTTTGGCCTGTTCTTTCTCGCAAATACAATAGTTACCATGTACTTGATCTCAATCGACTACCAAACCTCTTCATGCTTGTTACTAAACTTGCAAGGATACACAAAGAACCTTGCGGAGGTGTGGATAGACTGGATTTTCACATTACGAGTATACTACCTAGAGCGAAACAAGTTTGTTCAGTTCTTTTGGATAGGAATGTACACGGCTCTTGATGTGATCCCGCGTATAGTTTCACTTGCAATGTATCAGGATACGATGCATTCAAATGGCATCTGTACATTGCTAGACCCCAACGGTCCAAGAATCATCAAGACAGTCATGAACACCGTTTACATTGGCATTGTTGGCTGCTACTTTATTTATAGAATGATTCAAGTTATCAGAGGTGTTGGTACCTCCCAGCAATTAGAGTCGCTTACAGTTACTTCGGGCATGTACGCAATAATGCTGTGCTTAACTCGCACCGTATTTTATATTCCGTACATATTAAACACTTGGCCTCCAATTACTGGCATTCTGGTACCTATCCAGCTATGCATTCTTCCTCCGCTCTGTTTCCTCAATATTATTTATGGTGCCAAATTAAAAATTAGAAGCACTCTAACCAATAAATCCAGAAGCAGAACAACTTCAAACAACGAGGATATCACCAGTTTCACGTCGAAAGCAAAGGCCTACTTGTGATTCTAATAGAATAAAATTATGTTATTTTTAATTCACTACATCTCCAATACCACGACAGGTATTCCACTCTATCGATATATTGAATTCTATCTCCAAGATATTATCCTGACCAATTACCAACTGAATTTGCTTTGTTATGTATTACCAGAAGAGTGATTTACACACCATACATTCTAAACTCGTGGCCTTCAATTACTCCACTACTTGTTCCAATTCAAATGTGTATCTTGCCGTCTTTATGTTTCCCTAACATCGCTTATGGGTCGAAATTGAAACTATGCTCAAGTCGTGTTACAACCATTAGCAAAGATACCGTTTCAACAACTAAAATATAACCCAAGCTCTACAAGCACCAAAATAAAACATTAATCATTATTCTTTGCTTGTTACTTTAGATAATTGCTTTCTACCCGTTGGACAATGTAAACAAACCAGAGTGTCATTTTAGAGAGTAGAAAATAACAGAAAAGGATGCATAAACCCAATTTCAAATCTGGGCACTAGTCTTAACCGCAAGGTGTTTGCGAGACATATAAATCGCAGTTGTTGTAAATAGAATTAGTTTAAATTGCCTCAAGAATAATCCCATTGACCAAAGAAACAATCGCGCCATTGTCCCTAAATCCTTTTTAAGAGAAATTTGCGATCGATCGATTTCTTATGGTCCAAATTACACCCGGCTTTATTGCTTCCACAACGGAATTTATAGTATCCGTAATCAATGTGATGATTATGATTCCTTACTATAGCAAGAATAAGATTACTCTGATTGGCTACTGTCATATCCTATTTGGGGTGGTATTACTGATCAATCAGATTATTACCATGGTATTGGCAATGCAGGGAAATACTACTACTGTTTGTGCAGTCTGGAATTTGCAAGGTATAACCAAAAACTTTGCAGAAGCAAATATTGACTGGATCTTTACTTTACGTGTATATTACCTGGAAAGACAGCCATGGATTCAATATACTTGGTTGTTCTTGTTTGCTGCACTGGATGCTATTCCTAGAATAGTTGCACTGTGTTTATACGTAACAACTATGCAACCGTCAGGCATTTGCACCCTCTATGATCCACCAAACCCAAGAATCATCAAGACAATAATGAATACGGTATTCATTGCTATAGTAGCAATCTACTTTATTCACAAGATGGTTCAATTAATTCGGGGAATGGGTAGCAACTCTCAACAATTCGAATCGCTTTCCATCACGTCAACTTTTTTTGCAGTGATGTTGTGTGTAACTCGAACAGTGTTTTACATTCCTTATATTCTCAATAGCTGGCCATCTATAACTGGTTTATTGGTTCCGATCCAGATGTGTATCCTTCCTGTACTTTGTTTCCTGAATATTGCGTATGGTGCTAAATTGAAGATCCGCAAGTCAAACAAGACTGGGGATACTCTATCTACTAAACTTGATTCAGTTCTTCCAACACCAAAGAAGGAAAACATGGAATAGAATGAACGGGGTTTGCTTGAATATATTTTGTTGTTTTAATTCTTGTAAATTTCCCTGGCCTATAATCAACTGCATCGCCAATCATGCTTCCATTTATTCAAGCTCTGCATCTCTGACTGAGTCGCTAGGTTTAGCCATAATTCTATTTCTAGGTTTTAGACAATAGAACACTATTGTTTCGCTATTATGCAGCAAACTCAATATATAGCTTCAATAGTAGAATTCATAGTATCAGTACTCAACATCACAATAACGATAATCTATTATACAAAACAGATTTATGAAAAACAGTCCTTGTCCATAATTGGTTTTTGCCATGTGCTTTTTGGGCTGGTACTACTAACGAACCAAATCATTACCATGTACATCGTACTCAAAGGAACAATAGATTTGTGTATACTATGGAACTTGCAAGGCTTTACAAAGAATTTCTCTGAAGCAATTATAGATTGGATATTCACTTTGCGCGTAATGTATTTGGAATCGGATTGGAAGTACTTTTGGGTATTCATGTTTATATTACTAGATGCCGGTCCAAGAATTGTCGGTCAATTCTACTACTCTACAGCCATGAATAACAATATTTGCTTGTTGTCGGAGCCATCTACCGAGCGAGTAGTCAAAACGGTGATGAATACAGTGTATATTGGCATAGTAGCATTCTATTTTGCATTAAAAATATTTTCTATAATTGGACCTGTAAAGAGCAAAGGAGCAGAACGATTGGAATCACTTGCATTCACTTCAATTGTGTTTGCACTAGTTTTATGTCTAGTTAGAACGGTAATCTACATTCCATTCATTCTTAATTCTTGGCCGGCGATTACTGGTATCTTGATTCCGATTGAATTTATCATTCTGCCACCATTGTGTTTTTTGAACATTCTGTACGGCACCAAGCTGAAAATCAATTTGTTTCGCAAATCTAAATCTCTGTCGAATTTCACAACTAAAGAAATTGGCTAATCTGGCTGTGGGTTTCCTTTTTTCAATAAACAATGGTAGTAACACTAATTAGTAACATTGGATGATCTCCATGTTCCTTGTGCTGTCTGTGACGATCACCTGCTTCTGTGCCTGTGTCCTTAAACCGCCACTGGCCAATTACGAATTATACTTGCCAATTACCAGTTTTGCGTTGACCAATTACCAATTATGCTACCTGCAGATCTCTTAATCGCAACAACACTTTACTTGGATCTAACCTCATACCATCAGCTATTACTAGCTTTCAAATCCACACTCCCATTAATACCAAAGTTGAATCCAAAACAATTCTTTAATTCAACGTTCAATCAAGAATTCAAGCACTCTATGAAAATAAATCTCGACTATATTCAAGATTTCAATCAGCTAGGTATTGATTTACTGGAACATGACCAGATCCATGAATTGATCAAACTTGACGTTAATTGCAAACAAGACCTTTTAGAAATAGCAATGAACCGCCAAATCCAACTATTTTACTTGATTCGAGTACAATACCAAAACAGCTTGTACCTCAATTCTTACCTAAACCAGTTTTACCGTGCATACTATCATTTATGGAAGTACATTTTAAAAGACATTGAACCAACAGAATCGCTGTTTGTTTCCGTTTGTTTGACTGGCAATCAGTTGGCAATACCGTTAATGATTGACAGGGTTGAAATTACAGAAACAATAGTGATTGATACTGTGAAATACGGTCAATCACAAATATTCAAACTGTTGCTCCCAAAGATCGATCCTTCGTTTGATGATAATCTGTTGATTCGACTCGCTGCGATGCAAGGCAAGTATGACATTGTAGAGATGCTAATTAATGATGATAGAGTGCGCGTTGACCAGCAAGTGCTTGACTCTGCCATACTGAATAAGCATTATGATATTGCGGGGCTTTTCCTTCAGAAATATGACCTAATTCTTGCAGCTTAATAAATGTATTATATGTATTCCTGTCTGGATTTCGCTCAAGTATACTGCACCGCGGAATTTGAATTGAATTATCTTAAAATAACAATTCTAGTGAATGAGCTTGAATCTACAGTTATTCGATGCTGAAAAATCACGTGACCAGTATAAATAGCCAAAAACAAGCATTTCAATTTGATGACTTTAACAGACGCTTGTGCAGAAGGATTCTTGTGGAACGGAACACCAACAGGGTCTATAATCCAGCTTGGAGAACTGGATTGCTATGTAGCTACTCCAAAAGCAAAGAAATCAAACACAGCAATCCTCTTTATTCATGATATTTTTGGAATCCAATTCGTCAACAACAAACTGTTATGTGACCGACTAGCTGCTCAATCCGGAATCCCTGTCTATATGCCAGACTACTTTGTAACGAAATCACTCGGAGTACCAGGTAATATTACAATGGATTTCAGAGAGTTCCTTGGAATGTTTCCTACCCTAGACAATCTCAAGAGGGTTGAACAGTCGATTAAAGATTTGAATTCATTGGGCAAGACTGAGATTGGTGCAATTGGCTACTGGTAAGTTATATTAATACAGTTGGGGTGGTAAATATTCTCTGCATTTTGGCCAGAAAGGATTAAAAGTAGCAATTGGTGCTCATCCATCCAGATTGGAACCAGATTTGGATATTGCAGGAATTAAAGTTCCTACATTATTGTTACTAGCTGAAAAAGATCAATCGTTTGAAGGTGAAACTAGAACTAGGACTTTGGAATTGTTGAAAATGAATCAAGTTGAATTAGCCGTTGAAGAGTTTCCTGGAACTACTCATGGGTTTGCAGTCAGAGGTGATGAACAGGTTGTTAAAGATGCCAGAGATAAAGCTTGTGCTGATGCTGCTTCATTCTTTGACAAGCATTTAAACAAATAAAGGTTTGTTTCCTGCATATATTGCATACTTTGATAATAACTAGAAACCCTGATTCTCACAAGCGCTATCTCGTATAGTAAAGTAAGAGGATTCATATTTTATTTATCCTCCCAAAGAGATAATATCAGTGGACGGTTATATGGTGGAATATTCGCTATTCCAGTCAACAGTGAGTTGTGTGCAGTCAGCAGGCAAATCATTTTGATACTCCAAAACTATATCGTTGCCCTATGTACAGATTGGGTTAACAATCCAATTTTGAACCAAGATTAAGCTCTGGAATGTTCCAAGGCTAAATACGAGGTGACTATTTTTTCCTAAACAGGACTCAATCAAATCTTTTCAAGAGGGGTGTGTCTTTGGTTAGACTCAAGTCGGGTCTCGGAACGGGTAAATAAAAGCAATATTAAACGATTAAACAGAAGTAACTCATCTCTTTGAACTTTATAATACTAAATAGCGGCTTTAAATGTGTCTGCTGTGATACAGTCCAGCCCGAATTTTCCGGGTAAATTTAATGAGGTTTTGTACATTTCCGACCAGATTTGGTTCTTACCCGATCGGGTTAACCAAATCATAATAGAATAACTCCCTATAAATACCTGCAGGTTTGCCCTACTGTATAAAAATGACTGTTGCTACTCTTGGTCCGTGTTGTGTTGAAGGTTACTTGTGGGATGGGACTCCTTCTGGCACTGTAACCACTTTGGGTGAATTAGACTGCTATGTAGCGCATCCTACCAATCAAAAGAAATCTGATACTGCCATCTTGTATATCCATGATATCTTTGGTTACCAAGCCAAGAATGCTCGTTTGCTATGTGATAGAATGGCTAGTCAAGCTGGTATCCCAGTATATATGCCTGATTTCTTCAACAAACTATGCATCGGTGAACCGGGAAATTTGAAATATCAAACTATGGAGTTTGTTCAACTGTTTCCTACACCTGACAATATGAAAAGAGTTGAATCTGTTATTAATTCCTTAAGAGAACTTGGAAAGACTAGAATTGGTGCCATTGGTTACTGGTAACTATTTTTAATGTAGCTGGGGTGGTAAATATTCATTACATTTTGGTCAATTAGGACTGCAAGCGGTAGCTGCCGCTCATCCATCTTTACTTGAACCACAAGCAGATCTGTCATCCATCAAAGCACCAACTTTACTTTTATTAGCCGAAAGTGATCAAATGTTTGATCCAATCAAAACACAAGTCTTGCAAATCATAAAGAAAACTGGTGCTGAGTTTGAACTGCACGAGTTTCCTGGAACTAAACATGGGTTTTCAGTTCGCGGCGATGAAAATATTGTTCGGGATGCTAGGGACAAGTCTTGTTCTATCTCTGCAGCGTTCTTTGACAAACATTTGAATATCAATGAAATTTAGTTGGGCGAGAACCTGCAAGCTTATTCAATAAACGAATTTCACCCTCAGATAACGTATATTAAATAATTTATTAAATGTCTTTTGAAATGTTGAATTCTACTTGATCTTTGACAGGTGGTTTTGTAACTACAGTCATGAATACATGTAAATCTTGAATCATCTCAGTGCAAATCCTTGCAGTGTTTATACAATCATCAATACCAGAATGCTGCCGCCCTTCAAATTCTAAATCAAGGTACTCTAGCATTCTCCTCAGCCCTCGCTTCTTTTTTTCTTGAAAGCATTTGCAAAACTCGGCTTGCAAATCCAACACTTTTCTGAAATTTGGGTTTATATCAAACCCGTCTCTTTCTGCCTGTTCAAATAATTGATTTATATCCCATTGTCCAACTGTGACAAATACAGATTTTGACAGTGGATACTGGGAAAGAAACTTTTTTGCTCTTTGAAATACCTGCTCCAAAGTATCCGCCTTGTCAACTGTTTCTTGTTTGATTCCAGTTAAATTTGTACAAAAGTCGGACAGAATTGGGAATAGCGTCGGCCTAACATATTCATGAAATTTACCTGCAATTTCCAGCGTCTGTGTATTCAAAACTACTATAGGAAATTCTATAATTTCTCTTTGTTTTTCCTCATTTTCCCAGCAAGTTGCTTCGAAATCCAGGACAAACAAAAATGTTGCTGGTACTGATTTTTTCGTTTTAAACATTTTAGTCAAACATTTTCGAGAGGATAAACACTTCCCTGTTTGGTGAGTCACTCACGCCTTTAACTTGCCCATCATTAGAATAATTTTACTGGTAAATTAAACAGACCGATAGCCATACGTGTTTGTTTACGCGTATTTTTCTCGAATAATAATGAAACTGCATAATCCACTACCAGAGTCATTGGCAATTACTTGCGAAAAGGCAGCTTCAATTCTTGATCATTTTGTTAAAGGAACTAATCAACTTGATGCAGCGTTAATCCCAAGTAACATTATTGAACGTGCGAGGGGGTATTCATAACTCATGGTAGGATCGCAATCATCACTATTGTCAAGGCGGGTGTTTTATGGTCAGGAAGGGCTGGAACAGGATTAGTTGTTGCCAGATTAGAAGATGGAAGTTGGTCTGCTCCATGCGCAATTGCCGCAGGAGGAGTTGGAGTGTAATCAATACTAATGTAGCGGAGCTCAAATTGGATGTCAGATAACTGATGTTATATTTGTATTAAATAATTCGGCAGCTGTCCAGGCTTTTGCTCACGGCAACTGCACATTGGGTGGAAATATATCTGTAGCTGCAGGTCCAACAGGAAGATCGTCAGAGGCGGGAGGATGTAATTCACTTTAACCATAGCTGTACTTAACCCGGCTCCGATTTATTCGTACTCCAAGTCAAAGGGTTTCTTTGCAGGAATATCCTTTGAAGGGACAATTATTACACCCAGAGAAAAGGCAAACAAAGAACTATATGGAAGAAAAGTTGGCGGTATGGAAATATTATCAGGCAAAATACCTCCGCCACCGCATGCGGATCCACTTTATCGAATGCTCAATTTAAGGTTTGCCAACCTTGGAACTAGAATCAACCAAATCGACAAAGATGTTTCTACTTCAGATGGAACCCTTTATCCAGGCAGCCTTGATAGATATACGAAACCAAAATTCGATTTATTTTCCAAAACAAATACTTTGGGTTTCAACAAATCAAAAACCCCTGCCAGTGTCAAACCAGTAGTTGCAGCAAAACCAAATAAGCCTAGAAAAGCTATTGCACTATATGATTTTACTCCTCAGCAGGATGGTGATCTAGCGATTCGAGAAGGCCAGGAAGTGTGGGTAATCAAACAAGATGGTGAATGGTTAGAAGGCTCATGTAATGGAGTGAAAGGAGTATTCCCAGCTTCATATGTACAGGTCCAAGATTAATATATTTTTTAAATCACATTTGTTTTTTCACCATAGCTTCCAAAGTGAACAAATTACCCCACATATCACAAGGCGGTCAACAGGACAAAGTATGACAAACAATTCATTCCAATTTTAAGCCTTTTATTGGTTTTATTTTCATTTATTTTGCAAAACCTTGAATCCACGTCATAACGGACGTCACTCTATTCTAAAATTCCTTTTCATAAACATGACAACAGTGGATGATTGGAATTGGGATGAGGTAGCACCTGCGGATGAGATTTCACTAGCAGACGAAATCAAAGGAATGTCGGAAATCAATCTGTCAAAAAGGACAGGGAGAGTATTGCGATTGCTAATTTAGACTGACGAGGAAATCAAACAATTTTCTGTGGACGATAATCTCTCAGATACTGAAAAATACCTGTATATCATAAAGTAAACGATTTTAATTACAGAAACGGAGCAATGATCCAAAAGTGCAGTCTAATCAGGAATCTAAAGCGAATATCAATGGGAATACATAGAGACTTTTGCTTTGATAAATTGCTCAGTGCGATACTGGTATTTTGAATTTGATTAAGCAAAATCTGAAAATAGAACCGCTAGCAGTCCAGAGGGAAGTTGGTGTAGCAATAGAGGAAATCATATCTCGACTGCCTGCACAAAAAGTAAACGAAATAATTGAAATTGCAAAAATATTTCTAAAGTACAAGAATGAAGAAGTGTCGAAGGTCTGGAAAGATGTATTTATCAGCTGCATAAAGAAAATTCCGTCTGATGAAGTACGAATAAAAGTAGGTTAGATCTAACAAGATATTGCCGGAAGCAATTGCCGATCTAAGTTTGGGACAGCCCGCACAATTTCGCATTTGGTCTGGTAGACTTTTAGGAACGATAATATGCAGACTAGATCCCAAAAAAATTGATCAAAATATCCTTCAGAAATTTATAAATTTATGTGAAGATACAGATTACGAAGTGCGAAAATCAATGTGTTTTCATTTAAATGCAGTGATCAAGAATATCGGAGTAGCAAATACGAAAAAATACATTTTCCCGGTATATCTAGAGCTATTAAAAGATGAAGAAATATCAGTGCAAACAGCGGCGATTATAAACTATACCAACTACGGAGAATTTATGGATCAGGAACAGCGTGCTAGCACATTTATACCCTACTGGAAAAAGATTGTGGAGGATAACAATCCAAAGTTGTCCCAAACGATTGCAGAGCTATTTGGAGTGTTTTTATGGTCAGCTCGAGAAGAGTTGAAAGACCCAGAGAGAAAATATTTTGTCGCTTACTATCAAACAATGGCAGTATCCAGTGATGAGAATATCAGAAGATTTTGTGCATTCAACTACCCAGCAGTTGTTAAAGCGTTGAAACCAGAGATGATTGAGAGTTATAAACTAGAAAAACTCTTGTCCAGTTTTGTTTATGACGAGTGCGAAGCCATCCCAATTTCTCTCGCAAGCTTCTTTCACGAGGTAAGTTTTTGTTTACAAGATAACGGATATGCTGGGCACAAGCTGCTACAGAATACTTAAAGAGACGTTTCCCAGGATCGTATTGTCAAAAAACAAACACATTTACACACCACTATTCAGAAACATTGAAAAAATACTAAACAACTTTTTGCGAGATCCCACCTTTAAACAAGGGAATAATTCGGATGCTATATTCAAATTGATTCTGGAAAAGAGGAAATCGTTTGACAACTCGCCCAATATCGACTGGAGATTGCATTTGCTGGTTCTCAACTCATTTAATTCATTATTATCAATAATTGATTCAGAAACATTATACGAACAACATTCCGCATTATTGTTTAAACTAATAACTGATAATTTCCCTGTAACAATCAAGATTAAAGCAATTAAAATTCTAGTATCAATCTTTCGTAATCTTCGAAAGTTAGAGAATCAGGAAAACCTGCTCAGACAGCTCTTGGGTATTTTTCTATTAACAGCAGATTTAAAAGAGGAACAGAGTTGCCACATAAGAATCCTTTTCATTGATGTATGTGAATGCATATTGGAGCAATTTTCAAGAAAGTTTTTCAGAGAATACTTTTTAGCGTCCTATTTTGCACTATCCAGAGATCCTATTCCAAACGTGCGACTAAAATATGTAGCGCTATTGCCAATGGTGCGACATATCATTAGACTCCCAACAGACTCTTTGTTACTTAGCAAGCTGATTGACGCAACAGAGCCTCTAGCTACCAGAGATTCGGACAACGAAGTGATGGCCAGCATGAGTAGATTCTATGCACAAAATGGACTATTAAATCAAGAAAATTGCTGTCAAAAGCCAGCAAATGCACCGAAATCATTTGGACTGGAAGCATTCGGAACCGAAAGAATGAAAGTATCAACTTCCAACGAGAGCATTACAGATCCATATCTATTTTACACTTACAAATGGGAAACACTTGATCCTCCAGAAAAGGACCAACAAAAAGAAGACATGGAAGGGAAATATTTTGTAAATCTAACTATAAAAAAGAAGGAAATTGTAAAGAAAATCACCGTTAACCCAACGAGAAAAATTGAAACTGCAACGTCAAAAAACAAAATCAACACAGCGAAAAAGCCAGACCAACCTCCCAAACCACCAACGCCCACATCCAAAACACCCAGTTTCAAGAAAGGTAAGCGTCATGTAACTCTAGAAACACCACCGATACAAGTAAAGAAGGACGAAGTGAAACTAATGGAAGGAGATATTAAAAAGGTAGTCAAAGCTAATTCAGAAAAAAGTAGTAACAAAGAAGAGTACTGAACTTTTAAATAAAAAATAATTGGATTAACTACTTTCTCGAATGTATCACTGAACTACGCCATTCCGACTTGAAATTCAAACCACATGAAAAGCTAGTTAATATTACAGATGAAAGTATGCTAATTGATGGTGACTATTTTAAACGAGATATTACAGGAGATCATCCAGTTTATGCGGTCTTTACGTCTGGTTCAACAGGAAAACCTAAAGGTGTAGTTATCAAACACTCTTCTCTTTGTGATTACGTTCAAAAGAATGGAGACTGGTGCGAAATCGGTAAAGGAAATAGGGTAGCACAACTAGCTTCGATAATGTTTGATGTTTCAGTCTCTGATATATTTACAACATTATTGCGTGGAGCCACTTTGGTTCTACGATCATCCAATGATTATTTCAAGATTTTTGACAAAGTAGATAGAGTAGATATCACCCCAGCTGCACTTGCAAAAATGGATATAACTAAAGATTATGGGAACCTTAGAATAATGGTTGGAGGAGAAGCACTTCCTTTCCATCTGAAAGAAAAATGGTGCAACAAATACGTCATCTCTAATGCTTATGGACCATCTGAAGTTACAGTCTCATCTTCAATTGCTTTGATGGAAGCTGGAAAGAGAATTACAATTGGGAAACCAATGGCCAACACTTTCCAGTATATCGTAGACAGCGATTGTAAACCAGTTCCTATTGGTGTTGCTGGGGAATTGGTAATTGGCGGTCCTGGTGTAGCTTTAGGGTACTTGAACAGACCAGATTTGACTGCTGAAAGGTTTATTCCAAATCATTTCCTGAATGATGGCTCTAAAATGTATAAATCTGGTGATTTATGCAAATGGAACGCTGAAGGAGACATTGAAATTCTTGGAAGAATGGATGATATGGTTAAAGTCAAAGGATACCGTATCGAACTTGACGAAGTAAGTTTGGCTATAGATTCTTATCCTTCTGTAATATCGTCGACTGTTTTGGTTATTAATGATATGCTAGTTGGATTTTTAGCACCAAAAACGGTTAATATCGACTCCCTTCGTCAACACGTACTTGAGATTTTACCCCCATATATGGCACCAACTACTTTTATATGCTTAGAGGAAATGCCAATGACACAGAATGGAAAGGCAAGTTTTCATTTAAATTAGATTGATAAAAAAGCTTTGAAATCAATGGAAATCAAGACAGAACTCGAGCCTCCAGCTACCGAAAAGGAAATCAGGCTTGCAAGCATATGGTCCGAAATCCTGAAGGTTGATTTGGAAAAGATTGGAAGAAACACTTCATTCTTTGAGTTGGGCGGCGACTCTATTGTTGCTGTACAGCTGGGATCCAAAGCCCGCTCTTTGGGGCTAGAATTGGAAACATCAACCATATTCAAGAACCCGACACTAAAACTAATGGCTCAGACACAATCTGCACAGACAGCCACGGCCATCAAGCCGTTTGTTGCCAGGTAACACTTTTACTAACGAAAGCGAAAGCATTGTGAATCAAGTCCAGACTCTGGTAGCCTCCAATGTCTCGGCAGAACAAGTGTATCCTGCTACTGCACTTCAAGCTGGGATGATTGCGCTAACCTTGCAAGACAGAACCGCATACTTTAACCAAGAAGTATTCCGGGCGTCGGAAGCAGTAGATGTATATAGATTGAAGCAAGCTGCTCAAAAGGTGATTCAGAGCCACGATATTCTTCGAACAAGATTCGTGCACACTGCCGAGGGGATCTACCAGGTGTTGTCTGACAAAGTAGAGTGCGAGCTTGAAACTGCAGACAACCTGCAAACTTACTACTCTGACAATCAGCAACGCGGGTTCACATCAGAGGACAAGTATTGGTTCAGGCTTGGGTTGGTGCGTGAGAACGGCAGCCAGTACCTGGTTGTTACCCTGCACCATATTCTTTACGACGGCTGGTGCGCTGGATATTTCATCAACGACATTATGAAAGCCTACCAAGGCGAGGCGGTGGAAAAGTCTCCTCCTTTCAAGAACGTTATTGATTACCAGCAATCCCAAGACAAGGCAAGCGTAGAGAAATACTGGACCGAATACATTGGCAATCCAGATTATGACGGAAGAATACCCAAAATGACTGGCCCTTCAGCGGAAGTCGGAAACGGGGAGGTAAAGATCCAGATTCCTAGAAAAGACATTGACTTGGTCTCCAGAAAATTCCAAATCACTGCCTCCACACTGATGAAAGCCGCTTGGGCCTTGACACTGAAGATGTTTACGCAAAAGGACGAGCTGATTTTCGGAAATGTTGTTTCAGGCAGAGACATCCCGGTTACCGATGTGGACAAGTAGATTTCAATTAACTGTAGAATTATCGGATCAACCATTAATACCATTCCATGTGTAGTCTCAACAAAGGACGCCAATCGAAGGATTATCGATGTTGTCCAGGGTATTCAGGACGACTACATTCGAGGCATTCCATATAGCTATGCTGGACTATCGGATATTCAAAAATGGGTTAATATTACAGATGAAAGTATGCTAATTGATGGTGACTATTTTAAACGAGATATTACAGGAGATCATCCAGTTTATGCGGTCTTTACGTCTGGTTCAACAGGAAAACCTAAAGGTGTAGTTATCAAACACTCTTCTCTTTGTGATTACGTTCAAAAGAATGGAGACTGGTGCGAAATCGGTAAAGGAAATAGGGTAGCACAACTAGCTTCGATAATGTTTGATGTTTCAGTCTCTGATATATTTACAACATTATTGCGTGGAGCCACTTTGGTTCTACGATCATCCAATGATTATTTCAAGATTTTTGACAAAGTAGATAGAGTAGATATCACCCCAGCTGCACTTGCAAAAATGGATATAACTAAAGATTATGGGAACCTTAGAATAATGGTTGGAGGAGAAGCACTTCCTTTCCATCTGAAAGAAAAATGGTGCAACAAATACGTCATCTCTAATGCTTATGGACCATCTGAAGTTACAGTCTCATCTTCAATTGCTTTGATGGAAGCTGGAAAGAGAATTACAATTGGGAAACCAATGGCCAACACTTTCCAGTATATCGTAGACAGCGATTGTAAACCAGTTCCTATTGGTGTTGCTGGGGAATTGGTAATTGGCGGTCCTGGTGTAGCTTTAGGGTACTTGAACAGACCAGATTTGACTGCTGAAAGGTTTATTCCAAATCATTTCCTGAATGATGGCTCTAAAATGTATAAATCTGGTGATTTATGCAAATGGAACGCTGAAGGAGACATTGAAATTCTTGGAAGAATGGATGATATGGTTAAAGTCAAAGGATACCGTATCGAACTTGACGAAGTAAGTTTGGCTATAGATTCTTATCCTTCTGTAATATCGTCGACTGTTTTGGTTATTAATGATATGCTAGTTGGATTTTTAGCACCAAAAACGGTTAATATCGACTCCCTTCGTCAACACGTACTTGAGATTTTACCCCCATATATGGCTCCAACAACTTATATCTGTTTGAAAGAGTTGCCAATGAACAATAATGGAAAGGTATTTAATTATTAAATTAGATTGATAAAAAAGCTTTGAAATCAATGGAAATCAAGACAGAACTCGAGCCTCCAGCTACCGAAAAGGAAATCAGGCTTGCAAGCATATGGTCCGAAATCCTGAAGGTTGATTTGGAAAAGATTGGAAGAAACACTTCATTCTTTGAGTTGGGCGGCGACTCTATTGTTGCTGTACAGCTGGGATCCAAAGCCCGCTCTTTGGGGCTAGAATTGGAAACATCAACCATATTCAAGAACCCGACACTAAAACTAATGGCTCAGACACAATCTGCACAGACAGCCACGGCCATCAAGCCGTTTGTTGCCAGGTAACACTTTTACTAACGAAAGCGAAAGCATTGTGAATCAAGTCCAGACTCTGGTAGCCTCCAATGTCTCGGCAGAACAAGTGTATCCTGCTACTGCACTTCAAGCTGGGATGATTGCGCTAACCTTGCAAGACAGAACCGCATACTTTAACCAAGAAGTATTCCGGGCGTCGGAAGCAGTAGATGTATATAGATTGAAGCAAGCTGCTCAAAAGGTGATTCAGAGCCACGATATTCTTCGAACAAGATTCGTGCACACTGCCGAGGGGATCTACCAGGTGTTGTCTGACAAAGTAGAGTGCGAGCTTGAAACTGCAGACAACCTGCAAACTTACTACTCTGACAATCAGCAACGCGGGTTCACATCAGAGGACAAGTATTGGTTCAGGCTTGGGTTGGTGCGTGAGAACGGCAGCCAGTACCTGGTTGTTACCCTGCACCATATTCTTTACGACGGCTGGTGCGCTGGATATTTCATCAACGACATTATGAAAGCCTACCAAGGCGAGGCGGTGGAAAAGTCTCCTCCTTTCAAGAACGTTATTGATTACCAGCAATCCCAAGACAAGACAAGCGTAGAGAAATACTGGACCGAATACATTGGCAATCCAGATTATGACGGAAGAATACCCAAAATGACTGGCCCTTCAGCGGAAGTTGGGAACGGGGAGGTAAAGATCCAGATTCCTAGAAAAGACATTGACTTGGTCTCCAGAAAATTCCAAATCACTGCCTCCACACTGATGAAAGCCGCTTGGGCCTTGACACTGAAGATGTTTACGCAAAAGGACGAGCTGATTTTCGGAAATGTTGTTTCAGGCAGAGACATCCCGGTTACCGATGTGGACAAGTAGATTTCAATTAACTGTAGAATTATCGGATCAACCATTAATACCATTCCATGTGTAGTCTCAACAAAGGACGCCAATCGAAGGATTATCGATGTTGTCCAGGGTATTCAGGACGACTACATTCGAGGCATTCCATATAGCTATGCTGGACTATCGGATATTCAAAAATGGAAAGGAATCGGAAATCAAATGAAATTGTTCCACACAAATCTTGTATATGAAAACTACCCTGAAGAAGTTTATGCGGAAGCTGGGCTATTTACACCAACCTCCAGCACGACGCAGCTTGATCAACTAAACAACACCTTTGATGTTCAGATTTTGTTTTTCCCTGGAAAAGATACCATAACTGCAGATTTCTTGTATGATGAAGCTGTTTTCAACCAATATACCCTTGAAAAAGTTTCCGGATACTTTGATTACTACCTCTCTAGAATCGTTGAGAGTTTGGCCACAAACGGAGGACAGGACACTGTTATTCAAACTTGTATCATTCCTAGTCTCGAAAAGCAGCAAATCTTGGAATACGGTAAAGGACCAACACAAAAGATTGAATATTCTATTGCACATAAAGCATTTGAAGACTGTGCACGAAATGATCCAGACTGTGTTGCTGTTGAAGATGAAGACAAACATATAACTTATGGCGAGCTTGATCGTCGTGCTGATTGTGTTGCTGCTGGACTAATCAAACGAGGGCTTCAAGTTGGAGATTTTGTAGCAATCGTTACTAAAAGATCCATAGAAATGATTATCGCAATTATGGGAGTATTGAAGGCTGGTGGTGCCTATGTTCCAGTAGACATGGAACTTCCATTCAGTCGTATAGAGTATATTTTGGAGACTGCTAGTTGCCACACCATACTTTGCCACTCTGAAATTTCCAAAGATCTTTTGAAAAAATTACCACATGAAAAGCTGGTTAATATTACAGATGAAAGTATGCTAATTGATGGTGACTATTTTAAACGAGATATTACAGGAGATCATCCAGTTTATGCGGTCTTTACGTCTGGTTCAACAGGAAAACCTAAAGGTGTAGTTATCAAACACTCTTCTCTTTGTGATTACGTTCAAAAGAATGGAGACTGGTGCGAAATCGGTAAAGGAAATAGGGTAGCACAACTAGCTTCGATAATGTTTGATGTTTCAGTCTCTGATATATTTACAACATTATTGCGTGGAGCCACTTTGGTTCTACGATCATCCAATGATTATTTCAAGATTTTTGACAAAGTAGATAGAGTAGATATCACCCCAGCTGCACTTGCAAAAATGGATATAACTAAAGATTATGGGAACCTTAGAATAATGGTTGGAGGAGAAGCACTTCCTTTCCATCTGAAAGAAAAATGGTGCAACAAATACGTCATCTCTAATGCTTATGGACCATCTGAAGTTACAGTCTCATCTTCAATTGCTTTGATGGAAGCTGGAAAGAGAATTACAATTGGGAAACCAATGGCCAACACTTTCCAGTATATCGTAGACAGCGATTGTAAACCAGTTCCTATTGGTGTTGCTGGGGAATTGGTAATTGGCGGTCCTGGTGTAGCTTTAGGGTACTTGAACAGACCAGATTTGACTGCTGAAAGGTTTATTCCAAATCATTTCCTGAATGATGGCTCTAAAATGTATAAATCTGGTGATTTATGCAAATGGAACGCTGAAGGAGACATTGAAATTCTTGGAAGAATGGATGATATGGTTAAAGTCAAAGGATACCGTATCGAACTTGACGAAGTAAGTTTGGCTATAGATTCTTATCCTTCTGTAATATCGTCGACTGTTTTGGTTATTAATGATATGCTAGTTGGATTTTTAGCACCAAAAACGGTTAATATCGACTCCCTTCGTCAACACGTACTTGAGATTTTACCCCCATACATGGCTCCAACAACTTATATCTGTTTGAAAGAGTTGCCAATGAACAATAATGAAAGGCAAGTTTTCATTTAAATTAGATTGATAAAAAAGCTTTGAAATCAATGGAAATCAAGACAGAACTCGAGCCTCCAGCTACCGAAAAGGAAATCAGGCTTGCAAACATATGGTCCGAAATCCTGAAGGTTGATTTGGAAAAGATTGGAAGAAACACTTCATTCTTTGAGTTGGGCGGCGACTCTATTGTTGCTGTACAGCTGGGATCCAAAGCCCGCTCTTTGGGGCTAGAATTGGAAACATCAACCATATTCAAGAACCCGACACTAAAACTAATGGCTCAGACACAATCTGCACAGACAGCCACGGCCATCAAGCCGTTTGTTGCCAGGTAACACTTTTACTAACGAAAGCGAAAGCATTGTGAATCAAGTCCAGACTCTGGTAGCCTCCAATGTCTCGGCAGAACAAGTGTATCCTGCTACTGCACTTCAAGCTGGGATGATTGCGCTAACCTTGCAAGACAGAACCGCATACTTTAACCAAGAAGTATTCCGGGCGTCGGAAGCAGTAGATGTATATAGATTGAAGCAAGCTGCTCAAAAGGTGATTCAGAGCCACGATATTCTTCGAACAAGATTCGTGCACACTGCCGAGGGGATCTACCAGGTGTTGTCTGACAAAGTAGAGTGCGAGCTTGAAACTGCAGACAACCTGCAAACTTACTACTCTGACAATCAGCAACGCGGGTTCACATCAGAGGACAAGTATTGGTTCAGGCTTGGGTTGGTGCGTGAGAACGGCAGCCAGTACCTGGTTGTTACCCTGCACCATATTCTTTACGACGGCTGGTGCGCTGGATATTTCATCAACGACATTATGAAAGCCTACCAAGGCGAGGCGGTGGAAAAGTCTCCTCCTTTCAAGAACGTTATTGATTACCAGCAATCCCAAGACAAGGCAAGCGTAGAGAAATACTGGACCGAATACATTGGCAATCCAGATTATGACGGAAGAATACCCAAAATGACTGGCCCTTCAGCGGAAGTCGGAAACGGGGAGGTAAAGATCCAGATTCCTAGAAAAGACATTGACTTGGTCTCCAGAAAATTCCAAATCACTGCCTCCACACTGATGAAAGCCGCTTGGGCCTTGACACTGAAGATGTTTACGCAAAAGGACGAGCTGATTTTCGGAAATGTTGTTTCAGGCAGAGACATCCCGGTTACCGATGTGGACAAGTAGATTTCAATTAACTGTAGAATTATCGGATCAACCATTAATACCATTCCATGTGTAGTCTCAACAAAGGACGCCAATCGAAGGATTATCGATGTTGTCCAGGGTATTCAGGACGACTACATTCGAGGCATTCCATATAGCTATGCTGGACTATCGGATATTCAAAAATGGAAAGGAATCGGAAATCAAATGAAGTTATTCCACACAAATCTTGTATATGAAAACT